>SNQJ01S0114649.1:60153-74126 GCA_010110895.2 Picea sitchensis
GTTAAATGCATGTGGTTATAATTCCTGTATCAATTATGTAAACATTCATGTATAGAATGGTAATTGAGGGGTTTGGAAACCTGGGTAGTGAATTGGTACACTACATCATTTCTAGGAACTCAAGGGATTATTAGTTGTGGATAATTTTCCCTCAATGGAAATAGTTTTCTATCCAAACATGCATAATTCCTCATAGGGGTTCCTTTTCCATATGTCCATTACAAAAATGGAATGGTATATTAGCATTTAGACTAGGCTTTAGGTATAATGATAGATAATTCCCCTCCAACAAAAAAAAACCATGGTTTATATTTGCATTCCCACAACTAACCATATGGCTCCCTAAGAAGCCCACATAGCTACTTTCACAACCCTTCCCAAGTTTGATATGACTTAGAATGACATAAAATCAATGAATTAAGCTTAGGATAAAATATTAATATTTTTCTTTGGCCCCTTTTAGTTGCCTAACCTTCCTTTCTTCCCTCCATTGTGGAATCATAGGCACCCATTCTCTGTATTTCTCCATTTGCAACTGATAATGTATATTTATTATTAACATTTAATGTATAATTTTTACATATTAAATCACTTGGACCTTGGAAATCCATCGTATATACAAATACACATTGCTAATCTAAGGATCGAAGTTCATTTTTTGAGATTTCAAATGAGACACTATTTATTAGATCTTTTATACATTTTTTAAATGAATAAGATTAAATAATTAAATTACTATTCAATATAAAAGAAAACTATTGTATATGGGAAAGGTAGTGTTTCATGTAATTTCATCCTCCTCATCCCATCTCACTCCTTGATGATCGGTTGTAAAATTGAGAAATAATTTAATGACCATTTTTTTTGGTTTTTGTAAATAAAAAGAGGTAATTCCTCTTAATAAGATTCCATTGTACAAAATTGATACATGTCATTGGCTTGCCACCTGTTCTACCAAACTAGTGGAAACTGAAACAGGGAGTTGCCTATTATGCTTTCGGCCAAAAAAGGGCATCAACCACTTGTCGTGCCAATTGGAAACTAGAGAAGGTGGTAGATGATAGTGCTAACAAAAATTTCTGTGTAATATAAACATACTAATAACCTATGAAAAATTAAAACTATGAAATAAATGAGCAGAGTACCAGACTAGGTTGATAAGAAAAAAACACCATCATCGTGTTGGTGGAGCTCAAAGAACTGTGCAAATATATAAATTAGTAGGGCTTTCAGAACCATGGAACCTGTCATCCAAAGTGCCATTATGAAGGATGTCTTCATTTGGCTAGAGCATGAAGTGGTGTGTGCAAGTCATGCACCTCTTCTTGGATGATGCGTTTGAGAAGGCATCAGAAAACATGTCAATGTGGTTTTTGATGAGGGTGTCTCGATGAATTTGGTCCGCTATATAACCTCTGATGTCAAAAATAATCTCCAGCTACTCCAGGCTGAAGAGGTTGGGGGAGCCTGGTCACATTCCTTAACTGTGTTCAGTGGTGGAGGCGTCGAGATGGGGAATTGCTCTTGCATAGTGAAAATGGATGCCTCCATAGCCACCACTACTCTTGTAACCACCTCATTGGTGATGGGGTGAATGTATGTATTTGGGGTTGTAAGGAGAAATTCCTTTGGGAATTCCTCCTGAACAATGCATGTGGCACCTTCCATGGCCTCTTTCTATACCTGTATATGCCTTACTGGTGTTGGGGCGCAAGTAGTCATCCAGGACCATGTATAGGATGGATTTCGCTGGAACCTATATTGGTTCCTCCGAGAATTCCTCCTCCACATAGTCCATTGGAGGAGTATGAGGTCATGCAGTTTGCTGAGTCTAGGCAATTGATAGAACCTGCTGCAAATTATGCAAGTGTCTCTGACTGGAAGTATGAATGTACTAGGTAGGGCCTCGCCTGGGCTTTCTCTCTCTCTCTCTCTCTCTCTCTCTCTCTCTCTCTCTCTCTCTCTCTCTCTCACCATGACAGAGCCTAGGGGGAAAATAACTGATTGGACTAAAACCAAGGGAACCAATTGTTCCAAAACCCAGTTGTTAGGTAGAGCGAGGTGACAGAGCGTGAAGGCGAAGTGTTGCAAACCATGGTTAAGTTGGATAGATAACCTAGGGATGGAAATGACTGAAATGCAACCACTCGTACTCAACACCCAACTCCTACCATTGATCAACAAGACCTCCATTCACCCAACGCGAGGGAGTTGTCCTCCCTTCCCTTGCAAGATATTATGGTCTCCCTCCATTCAATACTAGGGTGATGGACAAAAACTAACCATATTTATTGTTGAGTTCATGGGAGGGTTGTGTGGCCTCCTTATGCTACGTGGCACCCCATTCGAGGCAGGATAATATATTCTGGTGACATCCATACAATGGCCTAGAAGCATGGTCGACTGAGAGGTTTGAGTGTTCCATTGGATTAACTCTTCCTTTGCGTCCACTCCCTAATTGGAAAAACAATCTGCAATTTTTTTAGCATCTATTTTCACATGGGAGGGGATAAGAATGTGATGGGGCTATAGGAGGGACTTGAAGTCTTTCAAAATTCGTAGTAATCTCCAGCTGGGTGAGATATCCGAGGGGTGTGAACCATGGATGATTTTGGTGATGAGTTGGATCATGATCTAGGAATCCCCTTCCACTATGAGCTGGAAGTGTTGTGACCAACTGCTAACTTGACCCCCCTGAGTAGGCTCCATAGTTTTGCAGAATTGTTTGTATTGACTCCCAAATATACTACCGCGTAGTGAAGAATTTTCCCCTCACAATCTCTTAGAATCACTCCAAAACCCGTCGGTCCTGGATTACCCTTTGAGGCACCATCAAAGTTTAGTTTAACAAAACCTAGGGGAGGGGCAGACCAAGTGCTCAGAGTATTAATGATCTTAGTATGACGATTATCCTTCTTTATCAAATCATCAGAGAGGTTTATCTGCCAGTCCTGTAGGATGTGACACTAACCAGGATTGCATTTGAGGTCCTCCTGGGTCCAGTGCTCAACTCTAATCATTTCCTGAATCAAGTTTAGGATCCTTGCCCAGGTTGAGTGAGGGGGGAAGGAAATGGAGTGAAATTTAATGACCAATTTTTAATGTCTACAATGAATTCCATATTTTCTTGAAAATAAGTTCATCATCTATTGATTTCACAAAGAAAATTTGGAATGATACTAGATATTGGTCTTCCTAATCAAGAGGCAATGTCATTGGTCAAACAACATTCCCCAAGGAAACAATAGTAGATGCAAGAACAATAGATCCATTAATGGTAGAGGGAAAAGGAATAAGAAATACTTGAAAGAGGGAACAATATAGATGAACCATTGGTTGAGGAAAAAATAGCAGGACCAAAAAATTAGCATTGGGTGTAGTGGAACTGGAAAGGTAAAAACACCATTGATGTATGCAATAAAACTTAACAAAAAATAAATGAGTGTTAAAATTGTGGTCTATGTGAACCATGATAAACTTTCAACAATACTTACAAATGGTAAGTGTTGTATTAATCAAATGCATAAATTAACATTAACATGAACAACATACATATCAATAAATAAATTTAACCTGTATGCTATCTATTTGTAAGGCATGTTGATATAAAATACAAAGTTGATGGATGAAATTATAGAGGAAGTAGGAAAAAAAAGTGTTTGAAATAGGAAAAGGAGGTATCTAAATTAGTGATACAAGATAACCATAAAAAAAACACTCATCATCATCATGTGTTGCAACCAATATGTCATATCCAAAAACATTCTTACAAAACAATGAAAATATTAACCATGTCAATAATAACATACTATAATTAAAATTAAAATAGAAAATTAAAATTAAACATTGAGACTTGAAACATTGTTAATAAATGGGGTTTGAGCTAGCGATCCATGGAGTTGGTTCCCAGCTTTAAACTTGTTACTCTAATGTTTTAAGATTTCCAATTTTCAGAAGGGTGTGACATTTTGGTTCGGATGTGCTGGGCATTTTTTTATACTTTTCGTTTTTGGAGTTATATGTTTGTAATATTAAAGTTTATATTTTGAATTTTATATTTAAAATTTTAATATTTAAATTTCAAATAATTTTTTAATTTTTTTTTATTATTAAGATGAAACTATTAAAAAATATTTTAATATTTAAATAAATAAAAAATTTATATTAAAAAATATAGAAATTAATGTCATTTTTATAATTACAAAAATCGAGAAAGTAAAATGTACTCTCCAAAACTCACTTTTATTTTATTCAAATTAAGTATCATTTCGTGAGAAATAAAAGCATAATTAAATTTTATAATAATAAAACATGTACACATTATTAAAAACATGTGTATTATATCTAGTACATATTTCTTTTTGTTTTTGTAAGTTAGTGGTATTATATATAAAGGGCTTTCCTAGACCAAAAAGAGATACATAGTGCAGAAAATATTCTTGCTGTAGTTACTGGACTGCCTCAACAGAGGGGAAACCAGTCCAGCCAGCATAAAAGTTAAACATAAGTGATGTAATAATCTAAATAAACTGTTGAGACTAATTGGACAGCAACTAAAAGTAGAGGAACTAAAGAAACATGAAGTGCACTAAAGACCTCAGACATTTGGCAGATGACTTGGCCAGGTGACGTGGACAACTTCAGCCCACGGTTCCTCCTCGACATATGTCACTCCATCGTCCCACCACTTCCCCACGTCCACGCTTCCCTTGGTCCTATCAACAACTGGCGGGGTATCCTGCTACGTGCAACGTTCAGTGACCATCTCCTTCACCATATCCTCATGCACGACTTGGTTCTGCTCATTCTCAGTCGAACGTTGCGCATGGTCGTTCCCATCGTTGGTTGCGCCATCAGGTTCCTCCTCCGAAGCCGCACCTGCAAGGTCCGTGGGGAGAGCCACTTGAAGAGAGGCGAGGAGCTGGAGGAGGACTGCTACCTTTTCATCCACCGCCAGCAGATGGAATTGAAGATCCTCCACCCCCTAGTAGAGTTCAAGACTAGGCTGAAGAGAATAGTCAGGTTGTCTCGCAGCTAAGTGTCAAGGAAAGAGTTCGGTGGCTGGTTCTGACACGGAGGTGGTTCTCCTACCATTTTCCCAACAGAGTTCGTACTTCGTGGAGGAGGAGGCCCGAACACTGGAGGATTGGGAGGCGGCGAGAGGAGGAAGACGACAACTTATAGACGATAGCGAGGTTGTCAAAATGCGGGACATTGATAGCGGGTGGCGAAGGAGGAATTGGCTCGGGATGAATAGAGGGAGAGGAGGAGGAGGAAGGTGAAGGAGGGGGCACTACAGAGGGTCGGCGTGGTTTCCATGGGGAGCCTCTGCGCGGGTGGCCTCGAGGGCGCGACATTAATCTCGACGGGTGGAAGGAAAAGGGCACTAGGTGCAGCAGGGAATAGAAGGAAGCCTGAAGCCGAACCAGGGCAATGGTGTACATGACACTCCCAGTGCGCTTCGACAAGGGCTGCGAAGGGGAGAACCAAACGAATCTTTTGCAGAGATAGATGACAAACATACAGGTCCTAGCCATGAAATGGAGCATGAGGGGAGGAAGGAGCAACTTAAAGGTCGCCTGTGCCATGGTAATGGCCATTTAATGTTGGCTTGGGGTGGCGAGGGATGGCACGAGCCCGTCACATGGATCTGTGCCTCGCTGGCCATGCCCCCCCTCCATGTCATGTCATATGCCCCACAATAGCACCCCATCCGGGGGTGTGTCCACTATTCCAGCTTTGCGGATGCATTGTTGGAGAATGGGGTGATGAGGTTCCAGAGCCGATATGCAGAGAAGTTTTGGACCAATCCAAGTAGTTCCCAAATTTGCTAGCTCGTCTGCAACTTGATTCGCCTTCCTTCTGACATGAGCCAATACTACTGCCTGATTTGGTTTCATTAGGTCCGTGACCATCTGTAACCCATGTGAGAGTCTCCAACTAGGTGACATTATGTCCGGGTTTGCTCCATTTAGAATTCTACGGAGCAAATTGATGATAACCTGAGAATCCTCCTCAACTATTAACTTCGTGAAATTGTAGTCGATGGATAATTGCAATCCTCAAATGAGCCCCCAGAGTTCCGCTGCATTGTTCGTGGAATGACCAAGGTTGCCTACGTTTATGAGTATGATGTGCCCTTGATGGTTGCAGAAAACTACTCCATAACCTGCTACCCCTGGATTTCCTTTAGAGGCACCATCAAAATTGAGTTTAATGAAATCTGCTGGGGGGGGGGGGGGGGGTAGAGGAAGACAAGAGGGTAGAGGCTGCCAATACTGGAGAATTGTGAGTTCGTAAGGAAAGTTGTGCAAGTTCTCGTCAGTCCACTGCTGAAGGTTGAGAGTTTCCAAGATATTGCAACGACATTGATGCCAGCAATGTTGCCAAGGGAGAGAAGTATTTCAGAAGAGTATTATGTTCCTTTATTTCTAGGATTTCCAGAGGATGAATCCTGTAGGTAATTTCCAAATGCGATTGAGGAGGGGGGAATGGAAAGCCTGGTCCCGCCATTCTGAGATGCTATTGATGATACTATCTCTAAGGTGATCCGAAGTGCGCATGATGAGTGCCAATTGATCCCAAAGTTGAGTCGTGTAAGGACAAGAGTTGAGGAGATGATTCATAGTTTCGTCATCCTCTCCACAAAGTATGCATATGGAGGGCCCAACAAATCCCCTTTTAGAGAGGTTATCCCAAGTTAGTATGCTTGAGTGGGAAACAAGCCAGAGAAAGAGGGTGATTTTTGGCCAGTGTTTAAGACTCCAGATTTTGCGCCAGACTTTCCTTGTAGGGAGAGGGTCTGCCTGAGTTATGATCTGGTAAGATTCCTTCGTACTGTAGGTGCCCCTTGGCAAGTATCCCCAACGAAGGATGTCCTCTCCAGCGATTTTGGGAATCTTGCGTTTGGCCATTTCCTCTTGCGAGGGTGACAAGTCCACATGCGCTTCCGGATTGATGTGTTCCCTATCTAGGTGCCAGCTTCGCCAAGTATCTTCTAGGGGATTGTCCTGCCAATAGTCAGCTACTCTTGTCAGACCTGTTTGCGTAGTTGGGGTGCAAATGTCTCTTGCCCAATCTTCATTGTCTAAAACTGGCCATTGTTGCCAGGAATCTTTCCAGTAGAGTGTTGTTTCCCCGTTTCTGATTCCCCAAAAGGCGTTTCGAGTAACCAACTGTTTGTTTTTCCTGGACTTTGTCCATATTAAGGAGTTGGGGTTGTCCCCATCCCATCGAATTAGGTCCTTTTCGGCCACACTCGGCGCATATTTATTTCTCCAAAGTTTGGCCCAGAGGTCCTTGGGGTGCTTGAGCCACTGCCACCAGATTTTGGCACTTAGCACCTTGTTCATCATGAGGGGATCCCGTAATCCCAAGCCGCCTTGGTCTTTGGGGCGACATAATTTGTCCCAGCTAACCAACACTATTTTCTTTCCTGAGTTGAGGCCTTGCCAGAACAAGTTTCGCTGTAAATTCTTAATGGTTGTGAGAACAAATCTTGGGGAAACCAGCACAGAGAAGGTGTAGAAAGGAAGGGCTTGGAGGACACCTCAAAGGAGAATGATACGACTGGGAAGATTTAGAGCTCGCTAGGTCCAGGAAGAGAGCCTCTTGGTAAAAGAGGATAAAATATGTTCCCACGAGGCATTCCGGAGGGCATTGCCAATCAGAGGAATGCCAAGGTATTTAGACGGAAGGGAGCTTCTGTTGAAACCTAAGATTTCAGATATATGAAGCTAGATCGGAGGTGGCGTATTGAAGAAAAATATTTGGGATTTGTCCTTGTTGTAGTCCAGCCCCGAGGCGTCTGAGAAGGTTTGGAGAATTGCAAGGAGAGAGTTGTCTTCACAGATAGTTGGGGTGCCCATTAAAAGCGTGTCATCCACAAGCTGACTGTGCGAGATAGGAGGGGAAATGCCATGCAAGGGTAAGCTTATCAGAAGGTTGCTTTAAACAATTGTGTGGATGGAACGACCAAGACCTTCAGCCATAATGATGAAGAGGAAGCGGGAAAGAGGATCTCCCTGTCTAATTCCCCTTGAGGGAGAAAAAGGTCGAGAGGGGACCCCATTAATAAGAATGGAGAAGAA
The DNA here is from genome assembly GCA_010110895.2 of Picea sitchensis. Lineage (NCBI taxonomy): Eukaryota > Viridiplantae > Streptophyta > Pinopsida > Pinales > Pinaceae > Picea > Picea sitchensis. Next base: position 68,244 of record SNQJ01S0114649.1, read on the forward strand.
AGCCGAGGAAGTTAGATTCAAAATCCACATCACCCAACTCTAATCAAAACCAAAAGCTAGGATCATTGCCCACATATATTCCCATCTTATCTTATCAAAGGCCTTAGAGAGATCTAATTTGAGGAGCATACCTGGTGTTTTGGTTTTCTTCAGAGAGTGGATCACTTCATGTGCGAGGATAAAGTTGTCCATGATTTATCTGCCTTCCACATAGCCTGATTTCTCTGGGGAAATGATTGTCGTTAAAATAGGCTTATGTCTCCTAGCAATCACTTTTGTTAGGATTTTGTAGATGAAATTACAGAGAGCTATGGGTCGGAACTGCTTGGGGTGATGTGCCTGCCCCTCTTTGGGTATTAAGGTGAGGAACATCGTGTTAAGAGCCTGGAGGACTTGCCCGGTGGATCTGGAATCTTCTAGGATTTCCCAAACCTCTACTCTGATCATCGGCCAGTAGTGGTGGAAGAAATCATTGGTGAAGCCGTCAGGTCCAGAAGCCTTTGTTTTTGGGGTATCTTGAAGCGCTTGATCCACTTCCTCGATTTTGATGGGCTGAAGCAGGGCCAAGTTTTTCTCCTGGGTAACGAGGGAGGGCACATGCTGCGTGACTTTAGTAATGGCCTCATGTCTGTCCAGGAGAGGTTCCGTGAGGAGATCTTGATAATATTCAATCAGGGTTGACTCCATGTATTTGTGGGAATGAATGGTCTCCCCTGCTGCAGAGATGAGACTCATGATCCTATTGGAGTGCCTTCTGTGGATGACAGTTCTATGAAAGAATTTGGTATTGTGTTCCCCCTCCTTGAGCCATTGGATGCGCGATTTATGTTTCCATAGAATCTCTTCTTGTCTATTCCTTGCTTCTAGCTGTTGATTTACTATTTCTTCCAGGACTTTTAGCTTTTTAGTTAACCCCTGTGTTCTGATCTGGTCTTGAATATCGCCCATTCGTTCTGATAGCTACTTCTGGGAATCAAAGATGTTACCAAAGGTATTCTTATTCCAGAGATTGAGATATTGTTTGAGTTTTTTTAACTTCTACTGAAATTTGTACATTTTTGAGCCTTGAGAGACCTCTGCCTCCCTCCACTAGTCCTTATTTTTGTCTGGAAATCAGGGTGGTCGAGCTAGAACTGATCAAACCTGAAGGGTTTCTTTCTGGGTGTGGCTGGCACGTCCAACCATCGCTGAATAGGCCAGTGATCCGAACACGGGAAATTAAGAATGGTAGCTTCCAAGGCTGAGCCTTCCAGCATGAGGGAGTCCGAGACGAGAAACCGGTCAAGTTTGCAAGCAATTTGGTGTGTTCCAGTTATTGTGTTTGTCCAGGTATGAATGCCATTGAGGGTCTCTAAGTCGATGAGGTGAAGGTTGTCTATGAGACTGTTGAAGTCATTGGTTTCTCGATCCAATCGTCTTGATCCACCTTTTTTTTCTTCCAAGCTGCGAATGATGTTGAAGTCTCCTCCGATAATCCATCTATTGTGCTACATTAAATTGGATGAGTAGTTCAGATTCCTAAGGAAGGCCTTCTTTTCCCTTAAGCTAGCCAGTCCATAGACATTAGACAAGTGGCTTGATTTGTCTGAGCCAATGAGCCTGTAGTCTACTGTAATGGACCATCTGGTGGCGATAGAGTTATCCAGCAGGACTGAATTCGTATTCCAAAATATAGCCAGTCCTCCAGTTGTACCTGTGGTTGTTATTGAGATTGCTTCCCCTTGCTTCCAGCAATATGGAAGTAGTCTATCGACATCTTCTGAGGTGCATTTTGTTTCCTGCAGAAGTACTATATCAGGTTTTTCCTCCATAATCAGATCGCGTAGCGATTTCTGCTTGCTACGTCTGTTGAGGCCTCTGATGTTCCATGAGATGATCTTCATGATGATGGGGGGGTGGGGAGAGGAGGGAAGTTGTCCGAGATCAGGTGGATTTGCCCTGAGTTTACCATGAAGTGGCCTATTTCTTGTATAAGCGTGTTGGTGGATTTCCTCCCTCTTTTCTTTTCGTCTTTCTAAGATTTACCTGGGTTTTTTGACTGACTTCTCTGTATTCCTAGCCCTTGGCTAGCTCTTGCAGCAGACCCCGTGGAGGAGTTTAAGAAAACCTTGTGCACCTTTCGTAATTGATCCGTGCGTATGGTGTAAAGTTTTTGCTTCCTGTAGGCATGCTCGAGGTGCGCCAAATATACCCCAGCTAGGTCTTTCTCCTCCATCTCCATTTCTGCGTCCCCATCCTCTGTCTCCAGAGAGTCTGGCGCCTCCTGAGCCACGTTTAGGGGGGTAAAGTATGGCTCCTTACCCTTTTGGGATCGTACCTCCCCATGTCTGGCTGCTTGGGAGTCATTATTCGGAAGTGGTTCAGTGGGCTGTGTATGGGTTACGGGATTTTTTGGTTGGTCTTGTAAAATTGCATATTTATTGCTAGATGAGGGATCTTTACTTACTTGGGCTGGTTTCCTCCTTCCTCCTTGTCTTCTTTTCCCTGTTGGTTGGGTGAATCCGTCCTTGTCTTTGCCTCTTTCAGGGTTCCCTTCTTTCTGAATAGTATTGAGGGGGCATTCTCTTAAGAGATGGTCGTGTTCGTGGCATTTTCGGCATCGGAACATAATGTGTTCGTAGTCAATGGTTTGGGTCCAGTCTTCGTCTTTATATTCCAATATGATGGATCCTGGGAGCGTCTTGGCTATATTCAGGTATATGCAGATTCGCGCATAGGAGGTATAGCGCCTCTGCTTGGTTGCTTCAGAAGATTTGACATAGATGCCAATGGTGTTGCCTATGCCAGCCAGGACCTCCTCTACCCAGAATTCCTATGGGAGAGAGTATAATCGGATCCACACAGGTGCATGAGCAAAGTCCTCCTTTTCAGGGCTGAACTTTTCTGTCCAGAATCGTAAGAAGAGACCCGCAGAGTTGAAAAAATACGGCCCCTCGTCGAAAATGTGGTTGCGATCCTCAAGGTTATGGAAGATGATTGTAAAAAACCCCTTGGATCCTAGTTGTATCTCATAGTGACCTTTTGGCTTCCACCAATATTGTATCCATTTGATCAGATCCTGCTCAGAAGGCCAGAGCCCCAGGAATTTTCCAACCAAGGCATAATCTCTCATATATTGCTTTTTCTCTTCTATGCGTGGTGAGCTGATAACATATTTTGGGGCTTGTGGTGCTTGTGGAATACATTTACCTGGCATCCATGAAACCAACGTGGTGGATGGGAGAACCTCTTTCTCTGGGTTGATGTCCATCTCTCGTTCTTTGAATGTTCCCTCCTCCATTGAGTTCGAACGCACATCTGGCGACGACTCGAAGGTTGGCCGCTTCGTTCCCTCTGCAACATTTCCACTCGTTGTGGCTTCGCTGTATGAGGTGCCCGTCAGCCCTCCCTCCTTGTGATTCATGAGCCCAACGATTAGAACAACGCGGCTCAAAGCGTCTTTAAAACCCTAGACCCGCGGCTCAAAGCTCCTCACTTTCCTCTTTTGTTCTGGTACATATTTCTTAATATGCAAAAGTTTCTTAAAAAGATGTATATTATATCTGGTACATATTTCTTAATATGCAAAAGTTTCTTATTATAATTAAATGTGTTTATTTAGATTTAATATATGATCGTGATATTTTATAACACAAGAGTATTATGTATTTTGTGCATAATAATAGTGATTTTAGTAGATATCAATTTAAATAAATCAGGTTTATAAAAAAATATTATGAAGAATAAACATAAAAAAAAAACAGTTATGGGTCTTATTTGATTACCTTAAAACTAGCTTTTATTTATTCTATTGAAAATGCATATAATTTTGCCAAAAATAAAAACCTATTTGAATTTTATAATATTTTTATATAATAGAAACATTTACACATTATTAAGAATCATGTATTATACATATTCTTCAACTTATAAAAGTTTTTTATTACTTATAAGTTAACACATATTTGGTTTGGTTGAATGTAATTGGAGTTGGATCTATTTAAATTAAATAATGAAGGTTAAAAATGTAATTATATTTTTAATTTTAGTAATTTAAAATAAAAATTGGGAGATAAATTAGTTACCAACAATAAATTTAAATTAGATTAATCTTACATTTAAATTAAGTTAATTTTAGAGGCTAAATTATATATTAATTAATTTAATTAAAATTTTAAAATATTTTAATTAATTTAATTTAAATATTTTAATTTAAATTAAAATATTAAATAATAGCTTAGATCTATGTTAATCCTAAATCTATCAAGCATTAAAAGACATATTATTTTGTTTCATTTTTTTTTATTCTTTTATTATAGGTGTTTTTTACTAGTAAGATCTAATTGGTCTATCGGACCTTAAAAGGGTAAGTGATTACTTGCGATTCTTTAAAGTTTTGTTTATGTGCTCCAAAAGCATTAAGAGAAGCTTTCCAAGATGACCATAGTTTTGTTGAGTTAAGAGGTTAGGAAGGTTGGTAGTGTGACACATATTTTGAAAATGAGATCTAATATGGGTATATGATGGACAATCTAAGAGAAAGTATTTTTCATCTTCAACCTTCTTAGTGTCACAAAGGTGACACACTCTTTCATCCAGTGACCTTTTAGGAAATGTCCAACCCCCAATTTCACTATGGAGCTAGTGAGAATTTGTTCTTATCTTAACAATGTTTATTTTTTTCTTTACATTTGGCAAAACAGATAGATAATTTTGATCTTCTAGATTAGGGTTGATTACATCTTTATAATACCTTAATTTTCTTTTTTCCTCGAACTCTTTATCACACCACATTTTCTCCTCTAAATATAATAGATTAAATTTCAAAATTTATTTTTATATAATTTAAACGAATATAAAATTTAGAATTAATATTCTTTAATATAATTAATATTAAATAAATTCTATTAATATATTGTAAAATATAATTTAAACAAAAGTTAAAATTTTGAATCTTGGTATTTTAATAAATTTAAAATATATAATTTTTGTTAAATAAATTATAAAATATACAAATAAAAGCTTAAACATATGGAAATAGTGATGAATTTCAATTTGAAAGATATTTTATGCCACGTATGGGTAATCTTTCTCGTCTTTTATAAGTTTTTTCTATAAAACACTATATTTATGAAAATGATTGATTATGAGAATGATTGTTTTAAAAAAAAAAGTTCTACTTGTATGGTTTTGATAGGCGAAGTGGGACTTTTCCGAATAGAAAATCAATCGTGGAGGTACAAATAATAACTGATATGCTCATAGGTAATCTCGGGCATGATATTTTGAGAATAGAATCGGCAGATATTTAAGGAATTGAAATTGTTTAAATGTTTTTTTATTTTATTTTGGTTTGATATTAATTAATTTTGATTGGGATTTGATTCATTTTGATTAGATTTTGAGATATTTTTATAACTATTTTTAAAATGAGTAGTTTAATTAGGGATTAATATTTTAGGTAAAATAATAAGTTTGAATTAGGTTAAATTTTCAAGGGTAATATGAGTTTAATATGGATCAAAGTTTTATGTATTTCAAAATCTTATTTAAGGGTTTTACCTATTTTAAACCAATCTAGATACTAAAAAAATATATAAATTCTTAATTTTGAATTTTGAATTAGCTGAAAATTTTAAAACTAACCCTAAAATACCTGCAGGAAAAGTAACGTGACAGAGAAGATTGCTCCCAACTTAGTCCACTCCATTTCCAAATTTACAAGATAGGTTAAAGATGAGGACCACATTTCCGATATATCTTAAAGATGAAGATATGGAAGCAGGGGGCAAATCCTTACGTCAGTGCGTAACCGTTGATTAAACTCATATAACAGAGCATATAGTTGAAGCCTTAACGGATGGTTTCAGAAATTTTGGAGCCCTTCTGCTTTTATTGTTACTG
>SNQJ01S0114649.1:83685-111864 GCA_010110895.2 Picea sitchensis
CAATGCACTAGATCAATATAATTACATCATTTTCACTATTAGGAATATCGATTGTTTCTAGCTCATAGGAACTTTACATTCAACCTAACTTTTTATATATACCTTGACTTTTGCTAGATACCTTGACTTTTTCTCATGGCTCACAAGGTTTGAATAGGCTCACAGAGGTTGTATGTTCCCCTTGAATTTTGCACTAGTCTGTCTATGCTCATAGAGGTTGTACGTTCCCCCTGACTTTTGCACTAGACTGTCTATGCTCACAGAGGTTGTACGTTCCCCTTGACTTTTTCATTAGACTCACATAACATCTCGTTCGTCCTGACTTTTTCTTTGACTCACAGAGGTTGTTCGTTCCCCCTAGATTTTTTCAATACCTCACAAGATTGGTTGATTCTGCAAATCTCCCTGGCTAGCCTCGGGGTGGCCCATATGGCCTCTCATTGGAGAATGACTATCGATGCTACCAAATTCAACAATATGGACAAGAAAAAAAATATAACCATCAGATAGCCTTTTCCATTTAGTATCAAAATGAAATATTTATTTGTCTTACAATATCTTCTCAAAAATGGCCAATGGTTCCCAACCAAATCAATCCCCTTAACTTCTCCTTCTATAGAATTTATATAGAAAGAGTACATAATTATCAAGATCCAAAAGAAATGGATATGACAACCTCCTCATCCATATTTAATTTTCTGTTTGAAATAATAAAGGAGGATATCAAATCTAATCTCCAAGTTGAATTGATGAGGTGGCTCATCAACTGTTGTCTATGAGCTATTTTAAGAAATAAATCTGGCAAATTCTTGAAAAACAAGGTCCAAATATCTCTTCGTATCTCCCAAACCATGATAGTGCGTAAAAAATGAGAGAGGTTTTTGTGAATGGTCCTATTCCCAACAAAAACCTCTTTTGTTTTCCAAAAATTCATCTCCTGATTCATTGAAACTGCGCCCAAAGTTAGTGACTAAAGCATGAAATCATTTATTGTTTAAATTTGAAAAAATGGGTTGTAAAGATTCATTCCAATATTCCAAACCATGATATTTATGTAAAAACCGAGAGAATTTTTTGTGAAGGGGCTCGTTCCCAACAAAAAACTCTTTTTGTTTCAAACAATTCACCTCCATATTTTCAGAAATTCCACTTGATGATAAAGACTAAAACATGGGAAAAAACAGAGTAATGCCTATATTGATTTTTTCCCTGCTTCTTTTTTTTACACTTTTAAGAGCTTTACACTTTTTACACTTATTTAGATCAATGGATAAATTTGGATTTATTTGTCTAAATTAATATCATTATCCTTTTGAAGATGATCCTCCAACAGTTTCCTCTTCTGCAACATTCTTTGAAATTTGTATTTCCTGCATGTCTACCAACACATCTGTTTCTAAGATATAGATCGGTTCTTGTTTTGTTTAAATTAAAAACTTTGTTGTTTCTAGAACTATCAATTGCTTATTTGATCTTTTTGCGGGTTCAACATGATCTTCTGCTTCAATTTCCAACTTGACTTCTTTTAGCTTCTCTACTCTTTGTTTAGCCATCCTTCTTGTTTAGATTATGTCAAAATTCTTAGATTCATGCCTTGAAACAAGGGAACCAGTTCCCTGATGCGACCTACATTTCCTTTTGCAATACCTAGTCTTTTTTACACCACCTTTCTCCATACATAGACTGCCTACAAGCAACTCCAATTGAATATTATGTGATGTGGATCGACACATTACCCACCACTATCTCAAATCCATCGAAATTATTTATGAAAAGCATAGAAATCTCCTCATGGTATCCTTGGAATGTACAAAAAACATCAAACCATGTTGCATTATTAAACTTCTGCATGATTTTGGGGAAAGCTTGTACCAATGTTACTCATTTTGGTTTCAATTTTCTCACCTGTTCGCCTTTCTTTGGTGCCATTACTTTGTTTCACAACCTCTGTGCAAGGGTTTGAACTGAATAGGGTTTTGAATAAATGAGAGTTTCTTTGAATGAAGAGTGTAGTCGATATTTGACATATATTTAAAATCCATGCAAAAACTTAATTGACACTTTGCATGATTGAAATCATAACTTCATAACCAAATTTCGACACATATGCTGACAGGTACAATCTTGAGCTCATTAGATTTTCACCCAGATTATAAATATGATGTAATCATAATGGTTTGTCATTGTTGGATCTCCTGCATGATCTCATAATTGCTTCCATTCTTTTTCGAGATTAAAAACATTTAAAATAATTATGATTTCAGATGCTGCAAGAATAACAATATTCTTGTAGTGTCTTCCTTTTATTCAAGTTTTCAACTTTAAACAAGAAAAAAACTATATATCATGATGGAAAACATTCTAATAGTCTTATTTCAAACTTTAACTCACTAAATCATAATAAAAATGTTCAAGAAAACAATAAAGCAAACCACAAGGTAAAAAAAGAAAATAATTAGAGAGAAAAATTAATACTAGGATGAGGTAGGACAGGGGCAATTGGTAGGTAAATAATCATGAACAGATTTAAGGACTAACAGGAAGTATCTACACTCCTTGAAATTTTTCCATTAAAATTGGCCCTATATGATTCTGGTACATCTAAGGACAACTCAAAATACCATTTGAGGTTAAGAAAGGGAGACAAGGCAAGGGAAGAGGAGGGTATAGAAGGGGGATTGACAATGGACCCTTTGAGTGACTTGTACATGGAAACTATAGGAGGAAATCCCTACCTCTATCATTCCTAATAAATACCTATGAAGGAAACTAAACAAGGAAAGAAAAATTGTCCTAAAGGGGTCCTTAGAGTAGGAAATTTTTCTACCAAAGTTCCCCAATTATCATTGAATCCCTCAATTCTAGAGGGGTGGAAGATTCCTCAAAAATTATTTGTCTAACAAAGATAGCAGTGGTGCATAAGTTATATGTGATCCTTATTCAAGAAACAATAGACGTGGATCAAAAAATGATATGGTTCATAGGAAACATTTTGAACGACTAGGAAATTTTAGCCATAGATGTAATTAAGGGGGGATTAAACCAATTTGGTGTAGCCCAGGTGGTTGAGAGGATAATTTTTATCCTTTCCACCCAATTTCTATTCCCACAAGTGACATTTTGAGCTCTTAATGAGTATATGTTTGTAACACATTTGAGCCCTATTGTTTACCTAGCCTTGTTCCTTGAAGAGGGGTGAATATACTAAGTTTTGTTTATACAAATTTCCCATGCATAAAAGGAGAATTAATACATTATGGGAAATGCAGTAGCTAAAATAAGAACAAATTAGTAAATTCAATTAGATTATAGATTTGTGGGTGTCCCATTTCCAATCCATTTATACAAAGCTAGCAAGGACCAATATACTATAAATTTGGAAGTTACAACTCAGTTTCCAAGTCTTATGAGAAAAAAAGATTGTCAAATGTTGATGGTAGAAATATGAAAGGAGGAGTTAAAATTTGTCTTAACCTCCTCTGAAAGAGATAAGACCATTGGGCTAGATGGATTGCTAGTAGAATTATTCATTGAGGTTTATGACCTACCAAAGGAGGACTTACGTAAAGGGTTATTAGCGAGGGGTAAAGATTGGAGAAAATGATATGGGTTTTCGAATCAACATTTATATCATGTATGCCCAAGAAAAATGAGCCATAAAATTTTGTTGATTTATGGCTCACTTCATTATGCAACTGCATATACAAAATAATTGAAAATATTACCAAAATAAGGATAATTTTTTTCTTGAGAAGTTATCTCATGGAAACAATATGTATTCTATGAGGGGAGAAACATACATGATTCTATTGACATGGTTCAAAAAGTATTTTTATCTATTAGAAAAAAAATGTCCAAGCAATGGTCATGTAACTAGATCTATCAAAAGCAAAGGGTAGCACAAGATGAAAATACATTAGCGTAAAATCATGAAGATGGGTAACACTTTTGTTTGTTTTATGACAATTTTTTTTTAATTTTAATAGGTTCTTCAACTTCCGGTAAACAAAAGTATTTTTTTTATTTAGAATTTTACTTTGTTGTAAAAACAAAACTTGTGAAGAATTTTGCTAGCTTTCTACTCATTATTTTTCAATTTTTGTTTATTGAGATTTGATATGTCAATTTGGAAATTGTTTGACAATGTGTTCCTTAAAAATGAAGGGAAAGATAATGAGTTACTTTTTACCACAACAATGTATCCATTATTAAAATTTTGTTTTTGACAAATGAAATATACTGCAACAATCTACAGAGACTCTATTTTGTGATGACTATAGTTTTGAATCTAACACATGAATGTCATAATTTCTAGAACTTTCTGAAGTTGACCAATCTGAAAAAGTTACAGATTTACAGATTATGAATACCAATATTCCATAATTTTACACTGTGTATTTTTAGAGATATGGATTTTTCATTTCACCGAATCATAATCTCACCTAAAAATATTATGCAGTGATTTTTTTATAAAATTAAATAAAATTACATAAAAACAATGAAAATGAAAACAAATTATACCCAATGAAAGTAGATTTAATTTTAAAAATGTTGGTATCAATTCTGAACCTAAATTCTGAGTATTTGTAGGAGTCCACTACCTCCAAAGATGAAGTAAGATGGAGAGAATTTGCAGTTTCCTGCAAACAATCCCATTTTCAGGTTTTCGGCCAAAATATTCTTTCGGCCGAAACTTAGCTTTTAACGGAATCCATTAAAAATAAAATTTTTGACCGAAACGTATTTAGGACGAAATATTCTTACCACGGGAAAATAATTCATCCAAAAAACATTGTACACGAAATTTGAGGGGACCGTTAAATTTGACGTGCAAATTTTCGGCCGAAAAAATTCCTAGCAAGATTTTTTTGGCCAAAAAATTGCCGCTAGGAATTTTGGAGACCCGATTGTCACAAAAGTGTTACCCAACTTCATGATTTTACCCATTATATTGATGTCATATACATATGGGTTTCAGTATATGAATAGTAGAGTGGATCATGGGATGCATAGACTATGTTTCTTTTGAAATTTTAATAAATAGTTTAGTATCAATGTGCTTCACCCATTCAAGGGGATTAATATAAGAATTTCCCATATCTCCTTTGTTGAGGATTAATATAAGGATGTCCCATGTCTCGTTCGTTGTTTTTAATACTCATTAAATTTTTAGCATGATCCTTTTGGAATCAAAGGTGGGAGTTGTCTTAAAGTGAAGTTTGGTAGGAATTATACTTAACCAACCTTTTATTTGTAGATCATGTGTTATTATTTAACAATGGATCGCTAAGATGACAAAATAATCTATGTGATATTTTATAAATATTTATATAGTGTGGTGAAAGGCATGGACTCAACAAACATCCAAAAATATGGAATTTCATTCGATCAGTTCGAACCTTGAGTTGAAGATTAGTTTATTCATTTTTTTTCTTTCAAGAATATAAACTTTCAAGAAGGATTCAAATGTTAAGTCATGTTCCTAAATCAAAATGGATATGGGAAGAAAAATTGAGCCCAGTTTTTAAAGAAAATTGAGGCTATAATAAATCATTGGTGTAGTAAGTGGTTGTAAACTAGTGGAACATTGAATTTGGAAAAGTGAGTGTTGGAATATATCTTATTATTTTGGAACGCTTTAGATTTCATTAAAAGATAGAAAAATGAGTGTTGGAATATATCTTATTATTTTGGAATGATTTAGCTTTCTTTAAAAGATGAGTTCTTGAAAAAGAAAGGAAATTTTATTTTAGATTTAACTGGTTGGGAAAAATGGAAATTGAAGGAACTTGTTTACTGAAATGAATAAATATAGTGAAACTCAAAGGACAAGGAGGATGGTTCTTGAAAAGTACTGAATTCTTTGGGAAATCCTTGGAAGCTAAAAACTTATAGAGAATTCTAAAATATAAGGGATTATGGAATCAAATCATAGTAGATTAATATATTGGGCCTTGATCATTTTAGGATTGGGTTAGTAACCCAAGGAAGAAATTGGACAATATTTTTCTTCGATTAAGAATCAATTAGATTACAAAATAGAAAATGGAGAAGGAGTAAGGATTGGGGTTGATCCATGGTTTGGGTGAAAAAATATGCTTATATGTCCTAAGGAGATGATAGAGATAATGCATGATACAAGAATACATGCATTACACTAGGTGGCTTATTAGGCATCACCCACTTTACAACATCAAGGATATATAAATGTAATATCATTGGGTTTGTAGGGGGGAAGTGAATCTCTACAGAATAATCATGTGGTTTTCTATATAAGATTCATGTTATATTGAAAGATGAAGAAAAATATTTAATATGGTCTAAGAATTAATCCCTGGGATAGTATTCAATAGGTTTGGGATATAAAGATATGTTCACATTTGTTGTAATCTAAGGGATAAAACTATCCATAGTTACATGTAGACAACTATATAATATAAAACAAAGTAATATACAAGCATGCATACATAGAAGGAGGGGAAAGAGAGAGAGAGAGTAACTATGGTACCAACAATAGGTAGTCTTTATTACTATGTGGTCAATCAGTCATCAACAACATACATCTTCTATTTGCATAATTTTATACATTAAATCAAGAAAGTATATTCAACTATCATAACTACCTTTGGATAGTCAACCAACCTGAAAACTTTACTCAACTATACTTTTAGTTGACTCACTCTATTAAATTTTAGTCGACCATTCCTTTACAATGTCTCCCCCAACCTCAAAGAATCCTTGATATTGAAGAATTGAGGAGATGTGAGTAAAAAAAAATTCAAAAGTGTAGGACATATGTTCCTATGGATATTCCATCTAAATATTGTTAGTCTTAGTTGTTAGAGATGATTGATTCAATGAAATACTAAGTTTGAAGAATGCAAATGCTAGTTGCACATGTTGTGGATTTGATTGGATTGGTGGTGGTGGGGGGGATTTTTTCACAATATCTATACACACCTCACAAATATAAGGGGAAATTTTCATCAATCACTTTTAAAAATCCTCCCACTCTTCAATGTTTCGTTCTACTCTAATTTTTTTTTTCATCTCATCCAAACTATCCAACTTATCCTACATTGTGGTTTCCTAAAATGAGATAAGATAGAGGTTATATTTCTTATGTATCTCATGTACATGTTTCTACATCTCGCAAATATTGTTGGTTTATCTAGTCCCCTCCAATTGTGAATTATTTTATTCTAATAACACTCTAATTCTTATGTCATTGTGTCGACGGGCCATCTACAATAGAGTATGGGGGAGATGATGTGTACATAACATTAACAGTTAATAAAAAGTAAAAAATAAAATACAAGTGAAAAATTACATAAGTCGTATATATATAAAGAATTACATTGTTGGCTAAGATCTTAATTACAAAATTGCTATTATGTGGAATGCCTGAATAAAGGACCACAACCTCTTATTATATTTTTTGGGGTATAACTTGAGATGTCACTGGGATTTGAGAGAGGCGATATAGCCGTGTGTTTACTCTTACACTTATAAGAGTGAAAACCAAAATTATACTTGAAAAAAAAGAGGAAATGTATAGTTGATTTCAACAAAAATGTAAAAGAAAAAGAAATATATAATTCATTTCAACACAAATGTTAAAAAAAAATGTAACATAGAAGTTGTAGTAATATTTTAACAAGTGCCATTGTAGTTAGGATGTCATGCCGAATAGTTTTTGGTGCATAGATTTGAATTCATGCATAATTTTGAATTATGACATACATTGTATCTGCATCTTGAAGAGGCATATACCAATACTAAAATCGCATTGGTCCATGATCCTAAAACTAGTGTGGTAGGTGAAGTGGTGTGGTATTATTTATCAAATTTACATAAAATATGTTCTTACTAGCAATAAAAATTATACTAAAACTAACAAATAATGACATCCTTTTGTTATAATATCAGGAAACAAATTTATCTTAAATAAAGAGTCAACCAATTATTAAAATAAACAGTGAAGAGGTTTTATCCTTAAATAGAAATATAACATCAAGTAAATCATCCACTTATTAGAGTGTTATTAATTTTATAACTCTTTGACACAATTGGATAATTACTCAAGACATTTAATAATGTAACTTTATTCATAACCATATCAATAACGACCATACAATTATTTCATCATATTCTAAAATATGATGGTATTTGACTCCATTATTTTGGTTTTATACAATATTCATTTAACTTTGGTTGCATTCTATTTTATTAATATTCATTGTGACTTAGTCTATTTTGTGTAGATTTTCTAATTATTGATTTTTTTCTACACATACATAGGAGGAAACTCCTAAAATATATTAGGATATAAGAAACTTGGAGATGAAAAAAGGAGGTTGAGAGAGAATAATCATAGATGAGAAACATTGGGTAGAATAATTGCATAGAAGAATGGTGATAATTGTAAATTCTCTTGCAAATTTCCTTACAAGACTGTTAAAAAAATATTATGAAATAATAATTGCACTTCACATGTATGTATTTCACTTACATGAATTTAATGACCTCAATGAATACATTCCATAGTTATATAATATTAAAACTCCAAACTTAGGTTATCTATGTTTGAAACAAAATTGCATTGTGTGCATCTTCTATAATTAAAAATAAAAACTTAGGTATAACCTATGATTGAAAAACCTCATTCGGTTAGATCTCGGCCAAAAGACATCGTGGGAAAATCAGATGTGCGATAAAAGTGGTTTAAATATTTTGAAAAGATAATAATTTTGTTAAGCATATGTATAACATTGGATAACAATACAAATATTTATATTCAAGGAAAACTAATGAATGATTGAGGATGAATACAATGCTATAATCCTTTAAGAGCAACTAATAAAGAAAATAAATTTTTGTAGAGGATAGGTAAATGAAAAAAAACTAAATAAATGAAAATATGAAATTATAAGATTATGTACTAATAAAGAAAATAAAATTTTGTAGAAGGTAAATAAATGAAAACAAAATAAATAAATGAAATTATAAGATTATGTAGACAATTATCATAACTACATAATCCCACACAATTCGGGACCTTTCAGTGACTGGATAATTAATATTTATTGTGAACAAATATGAAATTATTTGTTTCTATACATTGTTAGTTTTTTAGCTTGGGTGGTACTTCGCATGTTTTGTCTTGTATGTTGATGTTACCTTATGTTGACACTAGTAGGCACTTAAATTTGTAATGGGTTTTTATAAAGTTGTAAAGTGGTTCTTTTATTAAAGTGACTTTTTAATAAAGTGTACCTTCTTATTTTAAAGTGACTTTATTTCATAAAGTGCACTTATGTAATAAAATGAAATGTACTTTAATATTTTAAGTGATTTATTTTGGAGGGAATGAATCATGGGCCTTGATCTTGTAAAGGCGAGATTAGATCTTGGCCTTTCGATTTAGGGTTGGGGAAGGTGAAAAGACACTTTGGAGGGAAAATGTCATTTTCATTTTTATAAAATAATGCATTGGTTAGTGTGCAAGACACACAAGAAGAATATTGAGAGAGAATTTTGGAGTAGACTCGAGAGAGGAAAAGTAGGACAATAAAGAGGGCACATTTCCCAAGAGAATGTGGGAAAAAATCCCAAGGGCACATCTCTATTTTAGTGCCGAGTTATTTTTATACTATTGGAGGTCGTAGTGTACAGATCTGTATAGTTTGTACAACAAGGAAAAGAGGGCTCGAAAACCGAGGCAATTTTGGCACAGTTTTCAAGGTTGTATTGAGGGTTTTACTTATTGTTGTTGGGTCATATAGAACAATCCATACAACTGACTGTGTGCATGGATTTAAAGGTATATTTTTCTGGGAGGGTCGTACAATAGTACGAACTTGGCACAAATTATGAGGCATAATTATTGGGACTGTTTTTAGTGTGTTGTAAGTGGATTTCTCTTGCTGCAAATTGTGATGTTGTTGTTGCTATGTATTTTCCTGAAGATGAATAATAAGATATCTCTCTCTCTCATTGGGTTTCCCCACCTTGGGGTTTTCCCTCGCTTTTTCCTAAATTTATGAGTTATCCATGGGTGATTGAATGTTGTTCATTGTGTTTATTTCTGCTGCATAATTACTTAGCAATGTGTATTTTTGTTTATGGAAATTTCTTAATGTGGGTTTTAGACATTTTAGAGTTCATCCAAGACAACTATCTCTAGGTTGCTAAGTGTGAAAAAATATTAACTTGCTGATTTTTGTCATTAAAAGTCTACATGGTATCAGAGCTTGGTCTCTGAGTGACAATGAACAATGAGATTTTTAGGAAATTTTAAAAGGGGGAATTTTTTTTATTGTTTTCCTTGAGCTGTGATAGGGAATATGGATGCATGCATTAGATTTGAGGATCAATTGAATGGTTTTTCCAACTATTTTCAATGGAAGGTCCAGATGTGAGTTGTTCTCAAGGAGAACAAGATTTGAAACTATGTTAGTTTTGGTGTTATGGTTCTTACAACAGATCATGTTGTTTTGGATTTGCATGAGGTCAAGGAGGAAAAATCTTAGAGGATTATTATGGATGGGGGTGAAGGAACACCTTATCCCACACTTGGTTGAGAAAAAGACAACCAAAGAGATGTGAGATGCACTTAAAAACTTATTTGAGGCGATGAATGAAAACTGGAAGATGGCCTTGAAGGCTAAGTTGCATGATACCAAGATGGGCAAGGAGGAGAGTGTTTATTCTTATATTACCCAAGTAACTCAAATGAAAGATGAGATGGATTCTTTGGAGAGGTCATATCGGATTCAGAGTTGGTGAGGATAGCTTTAAAAGGCTTCACCAAAGAATGGGAAGTCTTCGTGAAGTGTGTGGTGGGTCGTGAGCATATTCTAGATTGGAGTAGACTATGGGATGGTTTCACTCAGGATGACATCTGAGAAGGATCTCAGAGCAGTGGACATAAGACATATGGAGCTGATGAGAATGTTTCTCTTTCTACAAAGAGCAAGAAGAAAGGAAGTTCCGGGAGGGACTTGAGTAAAGTCAGATGTTACTGTTGTAACCAATTGGGGAACCTTGATTCTCATTGTCCTTAGAGGAAGAAAAAGAAGAAGGAACCAGAGGGGTCTGAGACAACTACTATAATAGACATGGAGGAATTTGCTTCCAAGTTTGATAGGGAATTTTCTTTGGTTACCCTAGTTTCCAGTGTCAGTAGCGAAGGATTTGGGGGTGATATTAGATGGATTGTGGATAGTGGAGCCTCTTGCCACATGATGGGAATATGGAGAATATTCCTAATTATCACAGAGACAGGTGGTAAATGAAGGTGTTATGGTGCAATATGTACGTGGATTTGGAAAGGTTAGATTCTGACTCGAGTATGGAGGATTCCTAGAGTTTGATAGAGTTGTCTTTGTTCTAGGGTTGAGGGTTAACTTTCTCTTAGTCTCAACCTTGCAGGATGTAGGATATTGTACATTTTTCAAGAGGGAACATGCATTTTTTTATAGGGAGGGAGTGGACTTGATGGAACTGTAGGTGATTAGTGATCTGGTGGACAGGTTGTATATGTTGCGAGGGCAACCTTCAGGGTATGATTCAGTGTCATATGAGGAGCAAGAGGAGGCTCCTGAGACTACGGTGGTACCAAGGATTAAATATTTCATTCTGAGAGAAGAGAGATAGTCTCTTGTGGGCACCAACAAGAAGCTCAGTTGGTGTGGTCGAACCAATGCTCAAGGTTGATTGGATTCTCCAAGGAGCTCAGGGTTCCACATAACTATCAGGAGAAGATCTTCTAGTTCAAGTTATGTGCAAGTGTTGAGGATGGCTCCAAGTTCAGAGGGAGCTCCTATTGTGCATAGTGTGATGGAACCAGACGATAGTGATGGCAGCGAGTACTTCCCATGCGAAGAGGGAGTGTTATATTTTTAGCTAAGGAGGTACTCCGCATGTTTTGTCTTGTATGAAAATGTTACATTATTTTGACACTACTAGGAAGTTAACTTTGTAATGGGTTTTTATAGAGTTGTAAAGTGTTTCTTTTATTAAAGTGACCTTCTAATAAAGTGTACCTTCTAATATTAAAGTGACTTTATTTCATAAAGTGCACTTATGTAATAAAGTGAAATGTACTTTAATATTTTAAGTAATTTATTTTGGAGGGAATGAATCATGCCCCTTGATCTTGTAAAGACAAGATTAGATATTGGCCTTTAGATTTAGGGTTGGGGAAGGTGAAAAGACACTTTGGAGGAAAAATGTCATTTTCAGATTTATAAAATAATGCATTGGGTAGTGTGCAAGACATAAGAGGAGATTGAGAGAGAATTTTTGAGTAGGCTTGAGAGAGGAAAATTAGGGCAACAAAGAGGACAGATTTCCTAAGAGAAAGTGGGCACAAATCCAAGGGGAACATGTCTGTTTTAGTGCTGAGTTATTTTTTTGCTATTGGAGGCCATACTGTATGGATCTGTACAGTCCGTACAACAAGGGAAAGAGGGCATGGAAATCGAGGCAGTTTTGGAACAATTTTTGAGGCTATATTAAGGGTTTTACTTTCTATTGATGGGTCATACATAATAGTCTGTACAACTGAGTGTGTGCACGAATTTTGAGGTACGTTTTTCTGGGAGAGTCATACAACAGTATGAACTTGGCATGGATTATGAGGTAGAATTTTTGGGACTGTTTTTAGTGTGTTGTAAGTGGATTTCTCTTGCTAGAAATTTTTATTTTGCTACTGATATGTATTTTCCTAAAGCTGAATAATAAGACCTCTCTCTCTCTCATTGGGTTTCCCCAGCTTGGGTTTTTCCCTAGATTTTTCCTAAATTTATGATTTATTCATGGGTGATTGGATGTTGTTCAATGTGTTTGTTTCCGCTACATAATTTGTTAGCAATGTGTATTTCTTCTTATGGAAATTTTTGAATGTGGGTTTTAGACATTTAAGAGTTCATGAAATACAATTATCGCTAGGTTGCTAAGTGTGTGACATAATATTAGCTTGTTGATTTTTGTCATTAAATTTTTACATACACTGCTTCCCATGTTCACATGGAGAGCATAGACATGCAAGCGATTATCCATAGAGCATGAGAGTTTGGTAACAGTTGGTAGCCATGGGAAGGGTATGAAACTAGTTTAGGTTTAATGTGAGTAACACAAGTTTCGCAATTTTAATCATTCCAATGATGTGGTAACTTGAAGCCAACATATTAAACGAAGTGTTTTGGGTATGCATATAGGAGTGAAAACCATGTGTTAATTAATTAAACGAATTGTTAATATGTCATGTTCATAACACTTGATAACATTTCTACATCTTTCACGTTCACGACAGGCACAACAAAAAACCAAGCTCAACAAAGAACTCATAGCCAACCCCAAGAAGATTCCAATGTGGTAATATGTTATAGCCAACCCCAAGAACACTCCAAGGTGGCAATATGTTATAGGGCATATTAATCTATGTAATAGTCATTAATGCCATTGTAGTTTATTTTATTGTTTTTATTGCATATTCCAGGTCTGGGACGATCCTACAATATAAAAAACTTCAAACTGATGAAAATTATAGCTTGTATTCAATTCGATAGAGGACGTTTTTGCCATTATTATGCCTATAGGCGTACACCTATTGGAGGTGGTACATTTAGTTGGATTTTGAGGATAAATTTATTCTCTCATTACCAAATCTTTAATAGGACTCTGTATAAACATGAAAGTCCATAATTCTATAAATAAGCTATCCCACTTCCCAGATAGAAAATCAATATGTGAAAAATATGGTTTGTACATTACAGTTTGTATAAGAAGAAAAAGGAAAAAGAAAAAAGAGTTCAAATAGAATAAAAGGCCTAAATTCAAGCCGAAGACTCATTCCTATGAGCCTGAAGATATCAAATTAAAAACTCATAATCATCAGGCTAGACAACAAATCTAGTGTTGGATATGCGGCAAAACTGGACATATTGCAAGCAATTGTCCAGAAAGTAAAAATTGAAGAACATCAAAAGGAAAGTATTCTGAGCAAAGAGAAAAAGAATGAAAAAATAGCTCTAAGAATACATTGCAACAGATGTGGGGCAAATGATCACCAGATAAACCAGTGCCCACATGCTCTCTTTCAAAAAAGAGAAGAAGTTCATATGATGTGACAGGGTTGTTGTTCAGACTCTACTAGCATTTATGAATTTGAGTACAACTCAGAAGAACAAGAAGTTCTGATGAATCAAAATTGCACATGTGAAAATCCTAACTTATGTTTTTGCGAAAATACTTATGAGTCTGAAACAGAGCCAGATATCAAATTCAAAGAAAAAATTAAAATATGCATGTACAACAGCATGGGTGATCAAGAAGCACAGATGCTGGCACAAATCAAGGCCTTACTAGAAGGGGATCTGAAAAAGTCTCTTCTAGAAACCTTTTTGAAATCAATCAACCTTTATTTTTAGAAGCTTCCTATGAGAAAAATACCAAAACATTTATCAAACATAACAAGGAAGCAAAATTATAGCTTATTTCAATGGTTGATTTAGCCAAAGTCATAGTTCTGTTGACAAATGAAGTCCCCTGCTTAAAAAATAAACTTGAAATGATTGAAGAAGAGTCTGAAGAAAGTTATAAAGTAGACTCTTGGGCAAGACAAGAGATCAAAAATATCAGAGAACAATTAGATTTTCCGATGCCTCCTCTAGAAGATGCACCTATTGAAATAAATCCTCTCATACCATTTTGTTTACTCAGAGGCTTCCTTCGATGGAGAATGAAGCTTGAAGATGAATCTGTCTCGTGCTTCTGTCTTTATTCTGCTACTTGGCCTTCTACTTCTTGCTACTCTCGGCAGAACCAATCCAGTTATCCTGGCCAACCCCAAGGTGAACCTTATATGCTCCTAAAGAAAACTCCTAGCGAACCTTCAGACAACCCAACACCATAAACTTCCCTTAGTGACCTCCTACCTAGCGGGACTTACACAGGTGCTCCAAGACCTAAGAGAACCTCGACACAACTTTCCTCCAGAACTTTCTATTTCCCTTGAGAAAACCTCGGCACGTAATCCTTCAAGGCACACAGATTGCAATAATAGGCAAGCAGAAATGAGAATATTTAATAGATGCACAATAAGAGACAACACTCAAATTTCATAGACGCAAGCGGAAGTCTTTATATTATAACAGAGAGACGAAGCTCTAAAGCCAGGGTATACAATATGAGAAGGATGCTCTATTCACTCTTCACAAACTTGCAGACCTACAATTTCTTGCATACAGACTTGCACATAGAATGACTCGAAATCTCAGACAGAAGGGAGCTTTAGAAAGACTCGGACTAACACACTGACTTTGAATGCCCCTTGAATGAATCCTTCATCTCCTTATATACCAATTTTTGGAGATGAGAATCATGGATAGATAAGACTATGGACCCTACATGTCTGCCACACAATCTTCTTTATGCATTTGGCAGTATTAATCATGCAAGATTCTACCGACCAAATCATACTTTTATTTCTAAAAAGAAAGGTAAAATCTTACTTTAAGATTTGATGGGATAGTCACGCGGGATTTACCAACCATATTTTAGATTTGGTAGGGTAGTCATGCAATATTCCCCACTAGTTGTCACTCTCTATAGGACTCATACTAAGGAATCTTGGAAATGCGGGTCAAACCACGCCAAAAGTTGGAGAAGTGCTCCAAGTTTCCAAGATACCTTTCATGACTTATTACATAGTGAATGTTTGTCTCGTCAACCCACAGAAACCGATTGGCATCACTTTCGACCAATAAGAACTAAAGTACATTGTGGAGATTTGTAACGTCAATCCAAAAAAATCGATTGACACCACTGTCGGCCAATAAGACATGAAATTATGCATTCCTAGTCATTCTCGATATGGGTTGAGAATATTTATTCATAAGTATGTATGTCCCATATTTTTGTATAAACTTTTCATGCAATAAATGGTTGGCCATTTAAGAATTGAACAATAGTTTTTACTTTGACAGCCCACTGGAAATGATTTAGAATGAAATGACAAAGCGTTTCTCCTTCATTGGGTCCATATTCAAAGAGATTCTGGATGGATTATAAAGGAGATAAAAATGGTATCTAGGTGTTTATTATCCGTGGTTCTATAGCTCCTTTATTTAAGCCAAAATCTTTCCACCAATCTTCCAACCAAAGTGGTGGTCTTCCAGCTGTAGTTGTGTTAATATTTCCCAATTTGACCAAAGTTAAAAAAAAATCTTGTTGGATAAAATCCCACCACAGTTTTTTATAGTCTGTGTAATTGTAATCACTGCCTGGGAAGAGAGGACATCTGAATTTATTTCTGGCTAATGAAATAATAATCTTGGTCTATTTAGACAGAAATATTGTTGATTATTTCCCAAATTGTCTCTGATATCCCAGATGAGATCAATATCATGGAAATGAGTAGTTAAGGCTTCTTGTGCTTCTATTGATTTTTGTGTTGCTCTAGCAAGAATTGGTGCAAGCACATTTGAAATTCTTTGAGTTCTGATTTCTGGGACTAAGTTTTGAAAAACAAGTTGGCTTGTTTGATTCAATAATGTGGTTCTCCTTAATTCCCAGTGAGGTATCCATTCAGACTCATATGTTTCCCATCTTAAAGTATCAGGAACATTTACTAGAACCTCAGTACCATTTCTGAGCTGGACAAAAATAATCACGCAAGAAGCCTGCAAATGTTCTCTGCTTAAGAAATCTGGGATGGAATTTGTAGACCCTTTGATATGTTCAAGAGAAAAATCAAAATTACTAAATAGTGCCTACCATCTAGAAAACTTAGCATCACTTGGAGATTTAATTTCTTTATTTAATACTTTGTTCATAGAGGCAACATCAGTTCATAAAACAAATTTCTTATAAATAAGAAAGATATCGAATTTGTGGATAACATTCAGTGCTGCTTTTATCTCCTTATCTAGGGCCGAATAATTCTTTTCAGCTGATTGCCAAAGGCCTGAAGCAAATTGTATAATTTCTTCCTTTTTCTTATTTTCTTGTTGTCTGATTTGTTTGAGTAGTTCTCCCCATCCGATGTTGCTAGCATCTGTTTCAACTATTTTGGGAAGGTCATCATCAACAATATACAATATAGGAAGATTCTTGGCCTTAGCTTTGATGTTTCTGACTGCTTGAGAATGTGCATCAGTCCAAGGACTGGGGTCCTTCTTTAATTTATCATTTAATAATTTTCTGTCTTGGGCACATCCTTTGTATAAATGATTGATATAATTTAAACTACCCAAGAATCTTTGCAGCTGGATTTTGTCAGGGAATTTGTTAGCAAATTCTATGGCATGTGTCTGCAAAGTAAGCTCTCCATTTTTAATAGTATGGCCTAGAAACTTGATCTTTGTTTTGAATAATTCAAGATTCTTTTTTGAAAAAACTAGGTCGGCTTGCTTAATTATTTGCAAAAGCTTTCTAAGATGTTTAAAATGTTGAACCATTGAAAAGGAAAAAACAAGTATAGCATCAATATATACAATAAGCCAGTTGAAATAAGGCTTTAAAGTATTGTCCATGACTCTTTGAAATTTGGTTGGTGCATTTTTCAAACCAAATGGCATAGCACTCCATTCGTAATGCCCTCCTGGTATATTAAAAGTTGTTTTAAATTTATCTTCTTCTTTAAGAACTACTTGCCAAAAACCTAATTTTAAATCAAATTTTGAAAATACTTTAGCTCCAACAATCTTAGTAACCAGACTGGTCTTATTTGGAATGGGATATGCATCATCAACCAAAACCTTATTTAGAGGCTTATAATTTACTACTAGTCTGGGAACGCCTCTTACCTGCTCAAAATGTTTATTTACATAGAATCCATAACAATTCCAAGGACTAGTAGATTCTCTGATGAGTCCCTTTTTGAGAAGACCCTTGATTTCTTCTACACATAACCTTTGGTATTCTGCATTCATAGAGATAGCTCTGCTCTTATAGGGTTTCACTTAATAATCTTCTTTATAAGGAAGATAGACCTCATGTTTTTTTTGTTTCCAAAAAGCTGTGGGATTTCCTGAGCATACCTGGTCGATGAATTCTTGTTTCAACAAAAGAATTTTTTGTTGAATTTGACCTTGGTTTAACTGTTCTTTTATCATGATCCAAGCTTGTTGATTTTTCAATTCTTCTATTTTTAAAATTTTATTCTGTATAGCTTGAACCATATTAGATTCCCTGGGTGTAGATACAAAAGGCAATTTTATGGTTCCCTTTTATCTTTAAATGCAGAGGGAATGCTAATGAAATAACTAGGTCTATTTTTAGCTAGCATAGAGGATCCATGAGGTTCAACAGCTGCTAAAAAAGGTGTCCCCAAGATGCAGGCTATAGGAATATCTGCTAGCAGAAATTTTGAGTGCAGGAAAAGTTGTTTGAAGCAAAGGGTAGCTTCAGGAATTTCAAAAGAAATCTCTGTTGGAATATTTCCTAATCCAACAACACTTTCTATAGTCTTTTGCCAGAATTGTACAGGAATAAAATCTTTATTCAAAAGATTGAGATCAGATCCTGTTAATAATAAAGTTTTTAGATGAAAAATCTTTCCTTGAATCTTTAAATCCACGAGGACATGAAACTTTTGATGTTGAATTGCAAGCACCTATTTTTCCTTTTGTTCAGTTTCATTCCTTTCGTCTTTGATAATCCTTTTGAGCTTTCCTATCTCTTTTCCTATTTCTAAGATAGAGATTGTTTGGACAGAACAACAGGTTGGCTTTGTGGAACATGGTTGAAAGACTCTTTTGAGCAGTTTCTTGGTTTGAATAATTTTGAAAGCCTAGTTTTAATCCTCCATTCATAAAAGGAAATGAATGTATCCTTTTCATCCATATAACTCTTCCATTCATTTGATAAATCCAACTTTTCTTTGGATGAGCTATTTAGAGAAAATCTTTCTGCATTTGGATGAGTAAAAAGATCCCAATTTAGCATGGCTTTCATCCATTCTGTGTTTACTCTATGTTTTTTGCAACCCACCATCAGAGAGAGAAATTTTTCAATTTCAGGTATTGATGGTTTTCTAATATCAGATGGTATATTTGATTGACATCTTTTGTTAATTTATGTAGAAGGGTTTGTTCTTATAACAAGAACATGTGGTTCATGTGGAAAAGGAAAGTCAGAACACTGTGGGTGAGGACATGGTTCTTTTGCTGTAGAATTTGTGGGTGGAATATTAGTACGAGGATTATGGTGGCTATGTTCAAATTCTAATTGGTCTTCTTCTTTGAATGCAGAGAGAGAAGATAGTGTTACTAGCTTGCTACAATCTAAACATTGAACTGTGTAAGGGACATGACCAATAGAATTTGCCAAATCTTGGAGTGATGGGTGTAAACAAAAGGATGAGGTAGATGACGAGGATGAGGCTAAGGAGTTATTGTCGGATAAATATTTTTGTGGAAAAGAAATAACTGTAGAAGAAGCAGATTCTTTTATTTGAGCAGAAGTGATTGCTCTTGGAATAGGGGCTTTTGGTGTTTCAATGACCCAATCCGTAGGAAAAGAAAGATTTTCCCATCTTATAGTTTGATGCTCCATTTTTTGATTTAATGGGTCTGTAAGGACCAAAGTGCTAGACTGTGAGGTCCGATTAGGAGTATACAATACTACAGGGTATAAGGTGTCAGTATGTCTGAAACATCCCCTAGTTTGTATGGATATGTTTGTCCTAGTTTGACACATATCAAACCCAGTAGTTCTAATCTGAAGTTTTAGTATGTATCCTAGATTTTCATCGAAAGTATATACAAAAAAGTTTGGAAAATAGTCAAAATAGACAGGACCATTTGAAAGGGGGGCTACTATACCTCCTATTAATGAATCAGTGAATTTTTTGTGTGTCATATCTCTGAATGTACAGAGAGCATAAGCATCAATACCTTTATGGACTAAAGGATTGATTCCATCTCGGATACATCCAAAATGTAAATAATTTGTTCCATGTTTTTTGGCTTCATTTTGGACTTCTTTAACATTTATTAAGGAAATAGTCTAGCTGACATCACTGTTCTGTTGTATTCTGCTCACTGATTCTTTTACTATAACTCTAGAAACAAACTTAAGATGAAACATGCTTAGGTATTTGTAGACTTGACTGGGAGATATAGACGGTAATTTCCAGGCAACTTGAGGCTGCGTTTCTACTTCTTCAATCCTGGCATAATTTAGACTGTGTGATCTATTATTAGAAAACATAGATTCTAAACTACTGATAGAATCTCTTCCAGATGTACTTTGATATTCAACATTTTGTAATTCTCTGAAAGAAATAGAAGAATCCATTTGAAAAATAGGAGAGATAACTATAACTGCACAAAAAAGAAGGGCGTTTAATCTTAGTTCTTTGCTCTGGAGAGAGAGAATGTCAAATAGGCTCCTCACCGACTTCTCAGGAAGAAACTAGTTTCTCTGTCAAGAAGTTGCAGAAGTGGAAAGCTTGTCTTTCAAAGGCCCGAGACTTCTTATACGACTTCAGAGGGTCGCAAGAGTGGAAACCTTGTCTTTCAAAGGCCCGAGACTCTTGATACGGCTCTAGATTCTTTCTTTACTTTTTTAAACAACACTAAACAATTTTAACAGAGTGAGAGATCTATTATCATACCTGACACGAAAATGGCTTCATGGTATCAGAGTCATGAAGCCATTTTCACGCCGGGTATGATAACAGATCTCTCGCTCTGTTAAAATTGTTTAGTGTTGTTTAAAAAAGTAAAGAAATAATCTAGAGCCGTATCAAGAGTCCCAAGCCTTTGAAATACAAGGTTTCCACTCTTGCGACTCTCTAAAGCCATAGCATAAGTCTCGGGTCTTTGAAAGAGAAGGTTTCCACTTCTGCAACTTCTTGACAGAGAAACTAGTTTCTGCCTGAGCAGTCGGCCAGAAGCCTATCTGACATTCTCTCTCCCCGGAGCAGAGGACTAAGATTAAATGCCCTTCTTTTCTGTGTAGTTATAGTTATCTCTCCTATTTTTCAAATGGATTCTTCTATTTCTTTCAGAGAATTACAAAATGCTGAAGATCAAAGTACATCTGGAAGAGATTCTATCAGTAGTTTAGAATCTATGTTCGCTAACAATAGATCACACAATCTAAATTACGCCAGCATTGAAGAAGTAGAAACATAGCCTCAAGCTGCCTGGAAATTACTGGCTATATCTCCCAGTCAAGTCTACAAAGACCTAAGAATGCTTCATCTTAACGTTGTTTCTAGAGTTATAGTAAAAGAATCAGTGAGCAGAATACAACAGAACAATGATGTCATCCAGAGCCTTTCCTTAATAAATGTTAAAGAAGTCCAAAATGAAGCCAAAAAAATGGAACAAACTATTTACATTTTGGATGTATCCGAGTTGGAATCAATCCTTTAGTCCATAAAGGTATTGATGCTTATGCTCTTTGTATAGTTAGAGATATGACACACAACAAATTCACTGATTCATTAATAGGAGGTATAGTATCCCCCCTTTCAAATGGTCTTGTCTATTTTGAATATTTTCCAAACTTTTTTGTATATACTTTTGATGAAAATCTGGGAGACATACTAAAACTCCAGATTAGAACCACTGGGTTTGATATGTGTCAAACTAGGACAAACATATCCATACAAACGAGGGGATGTTTCAGACATACTAACACCTTATACCCTATTGTATTGTATACTCCTAGTCGGACCTCACGGTCTAGCACTTTGGTGCTTATAGACCCATTAAATCAAAAAATGGAGCATCAAACTACAAGATGGGAAAATATTTCTTTTCCTATAGATTGGGTCATTGACACACCAAAAGCCCCTATTCCAAGAGAAATCACTTCTGCTCAAATAAAAGAATCTGCTTCTTCTACAGTTATTTCTTTTCCACAAAAATCGTTATCCCGCAATAACTCCTCCACCTCATCCTCATCATCTACCTCATCCTTTTGTTTACACCCATCACTCCAAGCTTTGGAAAATTATATTGGTCATGTCTCTTATGCAGTTCAATGTTTAGATTGTAGCAATCTAGTAACACTATATTCTCTCTCTGCATTCAAAGAAGAAGACCAATTACAATTTGAACATAGCCACCATAATCCTCGTACTAATCTTCCACCCCCAAATTCTACAACAAAAGAACCCTGTCCTCACCCACAGTGTTCTGACTTTCCTTTTCCACATGAACCAGATGTTCTTGTTATAAGAACAAACCCTTGTACATAAATTAACAAAAGATGTCAATCAAATATACCATCTGATATTAGAAAACCATGAATACCTGAAATTGAAAAATTTCTCTCTCTGAGGGTGGGTTGCAAAAGACATAGAGTAAACGCAGAATGGATGAAAGCCATGGTGAATTGGGATCTTTTTACTCATCCAAGGGTAGAAATATTTGCTCTAAATAGCTCAGCCAAAGAAAAGTCATATTTATCAAATGAATGGAAGAGTTATATGGATGAAAAGGATACATTCATTTCCTTTTATGAATGGAGGATTAAAACCAGGCTTTCAAAATTATTTAAACTAAGAAACTGCTCAAAAGAGTCTTTCAAGCCATGTTCAACAAAGACAACCTGTTGTTCTATCCAAACAATCTCTATCTCAGATCTAGGAAAAGAGATTGGAAAGCTCAAACGGATTATCAAAGACCAAAGGAATGAAATAGAACAAAAGGAAAAACAAGCGCTTGCAATTCAACATCAAAAGTCTCATGTCCTCATGGATTTAAAGATTCAAGGAAAGCCTTTTCATCTAAAAACTTTATTAGATACATGATCTGATCTCAATCTTTTGATTAAATATGTTATTCTTGTACAATTCTGGCAAAAGACTAAAGCAAGTGATGTTGGATTAGGAAATATTCCAACAGAGATTTATTTTGAAATTCTTGAAGCTACCCTTTGCTTCAAACAATTTTGCCTGCACTTAAAATTTCTGCTAGCAGATATTCCTATAGCCTACATCTTGGGGACACCTTTTTTAGCAGCTATTGAACCTCATGGATCCACTATGATAGCTAAAAATATACCTAGTTATTTCATTAGCATTCCCTCTGCATTTAAAGACAAAAAGGTAACCATAAAATTTCCTTTTGTATCTACTCCCAGGGAATCTAATATGGTTCAAGCTATACAGAATAAAATTTTCAAAATAGAAGAATTGAAAAATCAACAAGATTGGATCACGATAAAAGAATAGTTAAACCAAGGGAAAATTCAACAAAAAATGCGTTTGTTGAAACAAGAATTCATCGACCAGGTATGCTCAGAAAATCCCATAGCTTTTTGGAAACATAAAAAACATGAGGTCTCTCTTCCTTATAAAGAAGATTATCAAGGGAAACCCTGTAAGAGCAGAGCTATCCCTATGAATGCAGAATACCAAAGGTTATGTGCAGAAGAAATCAAGGGTCTTCTAAAAAAGGGACTCATTAGAGAATCTACTAGTCCTTGGAATTGTTATGGATTCTATATAAATAAACATTATGATCAAGTAAGAGGCGTTCCCAGACTAGTAGTAAATTATAAGCCTCTAAATAAGGTGTTGGTTGATGATACATATCCCATTCCAAATAAGACCAGTCTGGTTACTAGGATTGCTGGAGCCAAAGTATTTTCAAAATTTGATTTAAAATCAGGTTTTTGGCAAGTAGTTGTTAAAGAAGAAGATAAATTTAAAACATCTTTTAATATACCAGCAGGGCATTACGAATGGAATGTTATTCCATTTGGTTTGAAAAATGCACTAGCCAAATTTCAAAGAGTCATGGACAATACTTTAAAGCCTTATTTTGACTGGCTTATTGTATATATTGATGATATACTTGTTTTTTCCTCTTCAATGGATCATCATTTTAAACATCTTAGAAAGCTTTTGCAAATAATTAAGCAAGCTGACCTATTTTTTTCAAAAAGGAAGCTTGAATTATTCAAAACAAAGATCAAGTTTCTAGGCCATACTATTAAAAATGGAGAGCTTACTTTGCAGACACATGCCATAGAATTTGCTGACAAATTCCCTGACAAAATAATTGACAAAATCCAGCTGCAAAGATTCTTTGGTAGTTTAAATTATATCAATCATTTCTACAAAGGATGTGCCCAAGACAGAAAATTATTAAATGATAAATTAAAGAAGGACCCCAGTCCTTGGACTGATGCACATTCTCAAGCAGTCAGAAACATCAAAGCTAAGGCCAAGAATCTTCCTATATTGTATTTATCTGATGATGACCTTCCCAAAATAGTTGAAACAGATGCTAGCAACATCGGATGTGGAGCAGTACTCAAACAGATCAGACAACAAGAAAATAAGAAAAAGGAAGAAATTATACAATTTACTTCAGGTCTTTGGCAATCAGCTGAAAATAATTATTCATCCCTAGATAAGGAGATAAAAGCAGCACTGAATGCTATCAACAAATTCAAGATCTTTCTTATTTATAAGAAATCTGTTTTACGAACTAATGTTGCCGCTATGAACAAAGTATTAAATAAAGAAATTAAATCTCCAAGTGATGCTAATTTTGCCAGATGAGAGACATTATTTAGTAATTTTGATTTTTCTATTGAACATATCAAAAGGGTCTACAAATTCCATCCCAGATTTCTTAAGTAGAGAACATTTGCAGGCTTCTTGCATGATTATTTATGTCCAGCTCAGAAATGGTAGTGAGGTTCTAGTAAATGTTCCTGATACTTTAAGATGGGAAACATATGAGTTTGAATGCAGACCTCGCTGGGAATTAAGGAGCACCACATTATTGAATCAAACAAGCCAACTTGTTTTTCAAAAATTAGTCCCAGAAATCAGAACTCGAAGAATTTCAAATGTGCTTGCACCAATTCTTGCTAGAGCAACACAAAAAGCAATAGAAGCACAAGAAGCTTTAACTACTCATTTCCATGATATTGATCTCATCTGGGATATCAAAGACAATTTGGGAAATAATCAACAGTATTTCTGTCTAAATAGACCAAGATTATTAGTTCATTGGCCAGAAAGATATTCAAACGTCCTCTTCCTAGGCAGTGATTACAATTACACAGACTATAAAAAACTGTGGTGGGATTTTATCCAACAAGATTTTTTTTTAACTTTGGACAAATTGGGAAATATTAACAAAACTACAACTGGAAGACCACCATTTTGGTTGACATATTGGTGGAAAGATTTTGGTTTAAATAAAGGAGATATAGACCCACGGATAATAAACACTCGGATACCAGTTTTATCTCCTTTACATTCCATCCAGAATCTCTTTGAATACAAACCTAGTGAAGGAGAAACACTTTGTCTAAATCATTTCCAGTGGGCTATCAAAGTAAAAACTATTGTTCAATTCTTAAATGGCCAACCATTTATTGAACAAAAAGTTTATACAAAAATATGGGACATACATACTTATGAACAAAGATTCTCAACCCATATCGAGAATGACTAGGAATGAATAATTCCATGTCTTATTGGCCGACAGTGGTGTCAATCGGTTTCCATGGATTGACATTACAAATATCCACAATGTACTTCAGGTCTTATTGGCCGATAGTGGGGCCAATCGGTTTCCATGGGTTGACAAGACAAACCTTCACTATGTAATAAGTCATGAAAGGCATCTTGGAAACTTGGAGCACTTCTCCAACTTTTGGCATGGTTTGACCTGCATTTCCAAGGTTCCTTAGTATGAGACCTATAGAGAGTGACAATTGGTTGGGGAATCTTGTACGACTACCCTGCTAGATCTAAAATATGGTTGGAAGATCCTGCGTGACTATCCCATCAAATCTTAAAGTAAGATTTTACCTTTCTTTTTAGAAATAAAAGTATGATTTGGTCGGTAGAATCTTGCACGATTACTACTGCCAAATCCATAAAGAAGATTGTGTGGCAGACATGTAGGGTCCAGAGTCTTATCTAGCCATGATTCTCATCTCCAAAAATTTGTATATAAGGAGATGAAGGATTCATTCAAGAGGCATTCCAAGTTAGTGTGTTAGTTCGAGTCTTTCTAAAGCTCCCTTCTGTCTGAGATTTCAAGCCATTATGTGTGCAAGTCTGTATGAAAGAAATTGCAGGTTTGTAAGTGTGTGAAGAGAGAGTAGAGCATCCTTCTCATATTGTATACCCTGGCTTTAGAGATTCGACTCTCTGTTATAATATAAAAAGACTTTCGCTTGCATCTATGAAATCTGAGTGTTGTCTCTTATTGTGCATCTTTTAAATATTCTCGTTTATGCTTGCCTATTATTGCAATCTATGTGCCTTGAAGGATTATGTGTTGAGGTTCACTCAAGGGAAGGATAAAGTTCTGGAGGAAATTTGTGCCAAGGTTATGTTAGGTCCTGGAGCACCTGTGTAAGTCCCGCTAAACAGGAGGCCGCTAAGGGAATTTTATGGTGTTGGGTTGTCTGAAGGTTCACTAGGAGTTTTCTTTAGGAGCATATAAGGTTCACCTTGGGGTTCGCTGGGATAACTGGATATGTTATGCAAAGAGTAGCAATAAGTAGAAGGACAAGTAGTAGAAGAAAGATAGAAGAACGAGACAGATTCATCTTCAAGCTTCATTCTCCGTCGGAGGAAGCCTCTGAGTTAACAAATGGTATCAGATCCATGAAGCCATTTTCACGCCAGGTATGATAACAGATCTCTCACTCTGTTAAAATTTTTCAGTGTTGTTTAAAAAAGTAAAGAAAGAATCTAGAGCCGTATCAAGAGTCTTGGGCCTTTGAAAGACAAGTTTTCCACTCTTGCGACTCTCTGAAGCCGTATCAGAAGTCTCGGGCCTTTGAAAGACAAGGTTTCCACTTCTGCACTTTTTGACAGAGATACTAGTTTCTTCCTGAGTAGCCAGGAAGGAGCTTATCTGACATTCTCTCTCCCCGGAGCAGAGGACTAAGATTAAATGCCCTACTTTTCTGTGTAGTTATAGTTATGTCTCCAAATTTTTACATGGATTATTTAGTTTGTTTCTGTTCTGTAAATAATACTTCTGATAGTTCTGTCTCAACATTGCTTTATGATTCATTATATGCCTACAATTGAAACCCTAGATCCCAGACTACAAGGCATATATAAGGGAATGAGACCTCTTGGGACACCTATATATGGGTTAGGTTACATCAAGCAATGTGATCAAGTTATTCCTGAATGTAGATTTTCAAATCCACTACCTAACTCCATACAAAGACCTTCTGTAGATGAAATTCATAAATTTCATTCAATAATGAAAGGATGTCCCAAGGTAAGTATAGAAGAAGTTTGGATCAAGAAAATGTTAAATTGGGATCTATTGACAAATCCCGAAAAATCCGACTTTAACATAGCTACATCCGATGAAGAGAAAGCCAAACTATCATATAATTGGAAAAATTCTATTTCTGATAAATATATTTGGATTTCTTTCTATGAATGGAAGAAATTATCACAAAATGTTGAATTCCAAATGATGGAAGGAGGATATGAATCACCTCCTAAACATAAATGGAAAAGTTTTGAAGGAAAAACAGTTGAATCAAATTCAACCTTTCCCCCATTTAAAGGAATTATCCTAGAAGACAACAGTCGACAAGTCAGAGCAGTACCTCTACTGCTTACTGATGAAACCACCCAATAGATGGGTCTTGAAAAGAAAGTCCAAACATTATCTGAACATCTAAATTGGACAAATACAACCCTAAAATCCATGGAAATCTTTACATTTGTAACAAATGATTATGCCAGACGAGGACAGATCAGGGATCTACAAGTTTCCACAAACACTATAGTCTAGTCTGTAAATACAATAAATGACAAAGTTACAAATTTCAAAGAAAAGAGAGATAATGCTCTCATTGAAATCTCTTCAAAATCTAGAGAATCTAAAAGAGATCATGAGGAGCTTATGTAAGGATTAGGAGAATCTTTCTCCATAATGGGCAAAACCCTATTAGATATAAAAGAGAAAGACCATATCCCAGACAAGCCCATTCCTAATACCGTTATTCTTCCAAATCATGCAATTTCCATTGTGTCCCCTGTATATAAACCTATTGAAATCACAATGGACAAAAAAATCCTTCATCATTTTCCTCCTGAGAAAGATGTAACATCCCGCTCTGGCGCACTGACAAACTTATTCTTTGAGGACACTTGCTCGCAAGTGATCTGGATTCTTATGATGATGAACCACTTAACCTTGA
>SNQJ01S0114650.1:0-28178 GCA_010110895.2 Picea sitchensis
TAATACAAAGCCCTCTCTAACTGGTTTTCCCCTTGTGGGTTTTTCCAGGGTCGAAGTTAGACCGAAATTCTTTGTGTCTATATTTTCTAAGTTTTGCATATTGCTGATATTTTATTTCTGCGTTGAAAACGATGTTCAGAATCTTCATGTTTCAGTTCTGAAATTTATTTTCTGTTAATTTTTTTATATGCTGAAACACCAGGCTGTAGCTTAAGCTGAAACACCAGGCTGAGTATATGCTGAAACACCAGGCTGTAGCTTAAGCTGAAACACCATGCTGAGTATATGCTGAAACACCAGGCTGTAGCTTATGCTGAAACACCAGGCTGTAGCTTATGATGAAACACCAGGCTGAGTATATGCTGAAACACCAGGCTGTAGCTTATGATGAAACACCAGGCTGAGTATATGCTGAAACACCAGGCTGTAGCTTATGCTGAAACACCAGGCTGTAACATATGCTGAAACAGTGCTGAAACTGAGTTTGGCATTTAAATTTGACTGAAAAAATCAGCGAGACTGAAACTGGGTTGGGATTTTGAAAAATTTAACAGGGTATTGGACCCAAGCAAATTGGAACCAAGTAAAGTTGATCCCACAACCGTAGCACTCATGGGGGTGTGAGATGGTTGAGACGGTGAGTTGGCAAGACTAGGGACTCTTCCTAGAATAGGAGGGAGATTCTGCAAGCATCTAGAACGTAGAGATTCTGTGGTTCCCCTATGGTTTCTGAATAGAAAAGTGAATGCGTGAAAATGGTGACAAGAGAGAAATAAATGAACAAGAGATTTGTATATTTTTTACCTTCACAAGATAGTATAACTCACAATTGCATGTAATCAAATGAACATCATACATAAATCAACTATAAATAAACAAGCATGTGGATAGGTGGATTTTGTCTGCATGGGGGTGTTATCACATGAAAGTGTCCAGGGTCACATGTGACAGCCTTGAGCGTAGGAGAGTGGGAAAGTACAGTTTGCAGCAACATAGATCCCCTGTGCATTTTGATTTAGCGCCATCCCTAAACGCAGTTGGAAGGATTCCACAGTGGGCAGGCAGATAAAACTTTGGTGGAGGTGCTAAGATAGCAGTCGCGGCCGGATCATCGATCCCGTTCAGATCAATGACCTCAAATAATTTTGGGGCTGGAACATGCTCGATCGTTAAAAGGCCTTGAGCGGGCCGAAATCCTAACCACGATTTTGTGAGGAGGCTACATGGCAAGAGACAATGCATTTCAGGCCCAAAAGCGGTGTGGACCCAAACTGCTTCCCACGACCTCAAAATCACGTGCTCGTATAAGGCCATATCCAATAGTGATATGTGGCCTCACCCTAATCGTCAAGTCGATTCCCGATCGCAAGGAGGATTCAACCAATGAGCAATGACTGACTTTGTGGTCCTGAAATCACATGTTTATTCAACACCCAATCCATGAATGGCACAAGGTCTTCTGCTAATCGTCCGATGCGCTTCGATCTTGAGGAGGATTAAATTAATGAAAAAAGGATCGGTGGATGAAACCTCAACTTAGTCCATAAATAGGAAGCATGAAATCCATGGCCGAGGAGACAAAACAGTCAGCATGAGGTACAACAATGGATGGTTTCTTCTTGCAGGACTATCTGAGCTTGCGTCTGACAAGAGGAAACACGCAGTATGACAAAAGGATGCACAGATGAAAAGCTTTGAATGAGATGGCCAGATCACACTCCTGATAGTTGTGGAATGATCTGAGTATAAATAGATCAGTTCAAGATTTTATTAAGAAAATGGTTCAGAGGCTAGAGAGCCGTTAGATTTTTAGGAGTAGGGCTCTGTATTTTTCAGTTTGTAAGCCTGAGGGCTTGGATTGTAAACATTATGTTATTGAAGATTCCTTTGAATTGCTTTTATCAGACCGTGTTCTTAGTTAACATGCTGTTCTGTTTTCCTTTTCTGGATGTAACATCTTTGATCTATGGATTTTTGAGGCAATAGAGGATCTGCTGTCATCTTGCCCATGTTTCATCGTTTATCACTCAAACATTTGTTGTTTTTCTTCTTGTCTGGATGTAGCATCCTTGATTTATGGATTCCTGAGGCAGTAGAGGATCTGGTATCATCTTTCCCATATTTCATGGTTTATCACACAAATGTTATTGCTTTTCTTCTTGTTTGGATGTAGCATCCTTGATTTATGGATTCCTGAGGCGGTAGAGGATATGCTTCCATCTTTCCCATGTTTCATCATTTATCACTCAAACACATTCTGCCTTCCTTCTCCTCATCACCACATAAATCCTTTGTCTAATAGGAAGTTTAAATTCTTTCATTAGCATGATACTTATGAATCCATAGCCCAATGGTTGAGGACCGATCTGCAACGACCTTTGTTATCTTTTCCTTTCTTTGCAGTCTTGTCCTGATCCACCTACTCAAACCATTTTAAGTTTTTTGATGGGTACTAGGCTTATCCTCTTGCAGTCGGAGGGTGATTCTCATTGCTAACATTAATGGCGCTGTTGTCGGGGTCAGGGATAGAAGTGAAGATATATTCCCTGGGAGAACGACAATGAATATATCCAGTTTTAGATAGTGAACTGAAGTTGGACACATTATTTTGAGTCCTTATCTTCCACCATGGCGACTCCATTATTCAGAATCTATTGGTGACTCCAATTGAAGGAGACGAATCAAATGGATATGGAGGATATCCTGTCCATGAGGTTTTCCCCACTAAATTTCTCATCCATAGCTGGTTATCCACATCCCATGCCTCAAATTGATGAATGGCAAGATCTGCTGCCAAGATTTTGTGAAGGGAATAATGGCGATCCTCTTGAACATGTTCTAAAATTTCATGCTTTGATGCAGCAACTTGAGATCCAACATGAAGACATATGTATGAACCTATTTATGTACTCTCTTAAAGGAGATGCTCGTATTTGGTATCACTCTCTTGAGCTTTCTAGCATTTCTTCACTTGAAGAGTTTCATGCAACTTTCAATATTCATTGTGAAAATGTTTATTCCTCTGAGTTAATTTGTCATAGTTGTTGTGAGGAGTATAAAGATTGTGTTCAAAATATAATTGATTATTATGAAGGCCGTGAGAATGAAGAAGATGCCTTGGATGAGGAATCGACTCTTTCTCTTCCCTATTCATTTGCATCAGATGAAAACTGTGTTTGTTGTCTTAGTAAGGAAAGTGCAGAAATTGAGTCTGTTCTAGAAGCTGATATTCTTTGTAGCCCTATCTCTAAAAATCCTAGATATGAGAAACCTATTTTTGACTCATATGATGATGATAAGATATTGCTTCCTGGGTTGAATCTTGATAGGCAACCCGTGTTTAGTAATGAAGAATATTTTTCCCATGTTAGGTAGAAGATACCTCTTGGTATGTCATTCAAGGCTCCTCCTCTATTTGATCATTATGGAGACAATGATGGAGATGCTGAGGTGTTTTTTTGTCTTAGAAGAAAAAGGCATTAGAAACCAACCTTCTTATGAAAGTGGAAGATTTTACCAAGAGTAGCATGATAAAGAGAAAGAGCCATCAATTGATATACATGAGGATATTTCTTGCCATCAACTAGCAGATGTTATCAAAGAAGACATAAGAGAAGTGGATCAACAACCTGCATCAACCTTGCACTCACATGTGCTTTCCACATACATTCAACCATATGCGAGAATCTATAAGCAGAGTAGGTTTTCTGTTGCCAACCTAGTAGATTTTGTCACCTTTTTTATGACCCTGTAGGGGAATACATGGATTTGCATTTCCTCAATGTAATGAAGCCTCCAAGATTTATCTTACCTTCATCATTAGGAGGAAATATGAAGGATGTAATTAGTTTATTGTCACAACTTTTTTATCCCTTGCTGATCAATGACATAGTAAATAAGTTTTCAATTAGGAAGTTATTTGAATGGCTCTGGTGGAAGTTTGTTTTCACCTATCACATTGTGAAAATTGGTTAGTTTAGGATTGTCCATAAATAAGATCCTTTTGGAGCACAGGTGTTTGTTTTCTTTTTGTAAAATAGAGTAGTGTACATGTCATCATGTTGTCCTCAACAAGATGTATCTGAGCTCGACTCTACAACCCAAAAGCTAAGGCACTGGAACTGAACGTTCTTGGCAGCTCGCAGGGAGCATGCCATCCCATGTGGAGCCAAATGTTATCACATAAAAGTGTCCAGGGTCACAGGTGACAGCCTTGAGCGCAAGAGAGAGGGAAAGTGCAGTTTGCAACAACATAGATCCCCTGTGCATTTTTATTTAGATATATCCCTAAACACAATTGGAAGGATTTTGTAGTGGGCAGACATATAAAACTTTGGCAGAGGCGCTAAGATAGCAGGAACGCCCGGATCACCTATCCCGTTCAGATCAACGACCTCAAATAGTTTCGGGGCCACAACATGCTCGGGCGTTAAAAGGCCTTGAGCGGGCTGAAATCCTAACCATGATTTTGTGAGGAGGCTACGTGGTGAGAGGCGGTGCATTTCGGGCCCAAAAGTGGTGTGGACCCAAACTGCTTCCGACGGCCCTGAAATCACATGCTTGTATAAGGCCATATCCAAAAATGACATGTGGCCTCTCCCTAATCATCAAGTCGATTCCCGATCCCAAGGAGGATTCAATCAATGAGAAAGGACTGAATCTATGGTCCCAAAATCACATGTTTTTCAACACCCAATCCATGAATGGCATGAGGTCTCCTGCTAATTGTCCGACCGCACTTCGATCCCGAGGAGGATTCAATTAATGAAAAAAGGACCGGTAGCTAAAACCTCAGCTCAGTCAATAAATAGGAAGCATGAAATCCATGGCTGAGGAGACATAACTGTTAGGTCGAGGTACAACAATGAATGGTTTCTTCTTGCATTCCTATATGAGATTATGTTTGATAGGAGGAAACACATAGTCTGATAGAAGGATGCACAAACAAAAATCTTTGAATAAGATGGACATATCACACTCCTGATAGTTGTGGACTGTTCTGAGTATCAATAGATCAGTTCAAGATTTTGTTAAGCGGAGGGTTCAGAGTCTGGAGAGTCGAGAGAATTTTAGGAGCACGGTTCTGTATTTTTCAGTTTGTAAGCTTGAGGGCTTGGATTTTAAACATTATGTTATTGAAGATTCCTTTGAATTTTTTTATTAGACT
Organism: Picea sitchensis; assembly: GCA_010110895.2. Lineage (NCBI taxonomy): Eukaryota > Viridiplantae > Streptophyta > Pinopsida > Pinales > Pinaceae > Picea > Picea sitchensis. Next base: position 5,168 of record SNQJ01S0114650.1, read on the forward strand.
GCCTTCTTAGTTAACATGTTGTTCTATTTTTCTTGTCTGGATGTAAGATCTTTGATCTATGGATTCTTGAGGCGGTAGAGGATCTGCTATCATCTTGCCCATGTTTCATTGTTTATCACTCAAACATTTGTTGTTTTTATTATTGTCTAGATGTAGCATCCTTGATTTATGGATTCCTGAGGTGGTAGAGGATTTACTGTCATCTTTCCCATATTTCATAGTTTATCGCACATACGTTATTTTTTTTCTTCTTGTCTAGATGTAGCATTCTTGACTTATGGATTTTTGAGGCGGTAGAGGATCTGTTGCCATCTTGACCATGTTTCATCGTTTATCACTCAGACACATTCTGCCTTCCTTCTCCTCATCACCACATAAATCCTTTGTCTGATAGGCAGTTTAAATTACTTTATTAGCATGATACTTATGACTCCAAAGCCCAATGGTCGAGGACCGATCTGCAACGACCTCTGTTATATTTTATTTTCCTTATGAGTCTTGTCTTGAGCCACCTACTCAAACCATTTTAATCCATTTTACTTTTTTTGATGGGTACTGGGCTTATCCCCTTGCATTCAGAGGGTGATTCTCAGTGATAACATTAATGGCACCGTTTCCGGGGATGGAAGTGAAGATATCTTTCCTGGGAGAACGACAACGAATAGATCCAATTTTAGATGGTGAACTGAAGCTGGACACATTATTTTGACTGCCTATCTTTCACCATGGCGACTCCATTATTCAAAATCTGTTGGTGACTCCACTAGAAGGAGACAAATCAAATGGCTATGGAGGCTATCCTAGCCAGGAAGTTTGCCCCACTAAATTTCTCAATCATAGCTGGTTATCCACATCCCGTGCCTCAAATTGATGAATGGCAAGATCTGCTGCCAATATTTTGTGAAGGGGAGAATGACGACCCTCTTGAACATGTTCTTGGATTTAATGCTTTGATGCAACAACTTGAAATCCAACATGAAGACACATGTATGAAGCTGTTTATGTACTCTCTTAAAGGAGAATCTCGTATTTGGTATCACTCTCTTGAGATTTCTAGTGTTTATTGACTTGAAGAGTTTCATGCAGCTTTCAATATTTATTGTCAAAAGTTTTATTTCTATGAGTTAATTTGTCATAGCTGTTGTGAGGAGTATAAAGACTGTGTTCAGGATATAATTGATTCTTATGAAGGTTGTGAGAATGAAGAAGATGCCTAGAATGAGGAATCAACTCTTTCTCTTCCATGTTCATTTGCATAAGATGAAAACTGTGTTTGCTATATCAGTAAGGAAAGTGCAGAAATTGAGTCTGTTATGGAAGTTGATATTCTTTGTAGCCCTGTCTCTAAAAAGACTAGATATGAGCAACCTATTTTTGACTCATATGATGATGATAATATATTGCTTCCTAGATTGAATCTTGATAGGCATCCTATGTTTAGTAATGAAGAAAAATTTTCTCATGTTGGGCAGAAGATACCTCTTGGTATGCCATTCAAGGTTCCTCCTCTATTTGATCATTATGGAGACAGTGATGAAGATGCTGAGGTGTTTTTTGTATTAGAAGAAAAAGTGTTGGCACAGGGGCAGATCCAGGGTTCAACGCTTAACAACGCACCAACAAAACCTCGACTACCGGTCCTTTAGGCAACACCTGTGAAGTAGGCGAAGTCTCACCCAAGGTAGAAGCAGGGGGGATTACATGACACAGATTTTTGTAACCAGGTTGGGACACGATTAACTGATAAGAGAACTTCGCAGAATATTCTATTAACGCTTAGGAAGTGAACATGCATTAGTTTATTAACCTCATTAACACCGTAGAGCATAATCAAAGACACATAAGCACAGTAACAACAAGTGATTATGAACCCTGAACACTTAGCACTTAGCACTGTGAGTTAAGTCTAACATTCATTTACCCTTTAACATAATTAAAGTAGTTGGGGTTTTGTTGGTGTGTTGTTAAGCATTGAACCCTGGGTCTTTCCCTGTGCCAACAAATGGTTCGGTTTCTGGGACTTGAAACTGTGATTGCTGGGAGCTGAAGTAAAGAAAAAGAAAATCTCCGTGCGTAGGTCTGCTGCTGAAGTGCGTAGTAATCTACTTGACTTGTGAAGCTTTGTGACAAGAAAGTAAGCTGTTCCGAAGAAAAGAGGTAAGATTCTAAAAGAGACAAGATTTGTGCTTTGGTAAGAGAAAGATAAGTGAAATTTTTTGTTTTGAAAACATGAATTTAAGTATGTTTAATAGATTTTGTCCTAGTATGAAGGCTAGGGCGTAGTTGAAAGAAAGATTTGATTTGAGTAAATTTAATGGAAATAAAGAAAGATATGTCATTCCTTTGCATAGAAAGAATTTTTGGACTGAAAAGTGGATGCAGGAACCTAGAAAGAATTGTTGCAGATTGCAGGTCCAACACTATGATCCTAGGGGAAGTGTGTAGTACATAAAATATTGGGGAACATTTAAGAGAAAAAGAGGATTGACTTTGTGTTATAATTGCAGAAGGCCGAGACATATTGCTAAGGAATGCCCCGAGGTAGGCCCTATTTGTCTTTGTTGTAAGATTGTTAGTCATGAGGTTGAGGATTGTCTAAGGATTATTGCTAAAGTTGAAGGGAGGGAAATAAGACAAGAAAATTATAAAAAGAGTCAACAAACTAAGGGTATGTTAGAAAGTCATAAAGAGAAAAGGTCAGAAGAAGTTCAGAGTATGTTATTACAGTTGGAAGAAACGATGAATGTTCATAAAGATGTCGGTTTACCAGAAATTGTAAGGTAGCTAGAGAGGTAGTGGGGGGGCCCAGAGGGTCCATAGTGATAATAGTGGAGGTCATTCAATGTAAGGTGGACTAGGTCCACTATATTATTAAATAAGACCCACTATAGTAGTTAGATATAATAAATGGGTAAACTATAGTAGTTGGGATACAATAAATGGGTAATTAGATATAATAAATGTAAGAGGACTCTTTAGAAGCGTCTCTACTCTAGAAGATTCCTCCTCTAGAATGTTCTTAGGTGATGGTAGCACATATAAAGGGGTTCAAGAAAATGTAATGAGACATGAAGAGAAGCACTGTATTTGGAGCCAGATTTTCAATAGGAGGATGCCCCCCCTAAGAGGCAAGTGAACAAGAGAGGATCCCTCCACAGATCCATTGTATGGTGTTACCCTCACCTCAAGGGTTTGGGAAATACAAAGGTGGTTTCTTCTCATCTTGCTTTGTGGATATATTCTGTATTCAGTATTTGTGGTGATTATATTGGTAGATCTATTCAGGTTCTTAACAAGTGGTATCGTGAGCACTTTCCTTGGCCTGAAAGCTGTAAGGCAACCATTTTTGCTCATGCATTTTTTCTGAGAAGAAACAAGAGGGTCATGGACATTCCAGACATTTTCAGTATATTTCTGTTCAAAATTTGCAGAAAAAGGGTTGTATATATGAGTTCCTCTCTAGAAAAAAAACACCCAAGTTAAAAAAAAAAAAAAATCGGGCCCAAAACGGAACCCAAAGTAAAGTTATGGAAGTTTTAAAATCTGCAATTTTGTAGGGTTTTTCCATGGACAACGGCGAGATTTGTTTTATTTATGTAGCAGTTGGAGGTAGAATTTTCAAAAAAAAATTACAGATATGAGTTCCTCTCTCAATTTCACCCGCCTTTAAAAAAAAAAAAAATCACCAAACTAGGTCCGGGAAGTGAAGTTAAGGAGCATTTTAACTTCAACAAGCTTTTTAGGTTTTTCCAAAGCCGCTGATTTTCAATAAACTTATTACCCATTTTTGAGTTTTTCAGTGGATCTACCGCGGGGACCATGTCTATAGGGTGCTCATATGGCTATTTCTTCTCAAAACCTGGAAAGAAATTCTTTGAATCATTCAAAGTCTAAATTGTTTCACACATTGGATGCATTTGGACATGGCCTCACGCATCAACCTCACAAATAGCCTCACATATGGCTTCAATGATAGTATTCAAGATTCATTGAACAACATGCAGGAGATATTTCTGATGCAGGGCCTCATGAATTGCTAACTCAGGAAAATATATGCTTTCAGGCGATTTGATATTGCATGATTGGTATATGGATAGTTACTGGATGACAAACTAATTTTCATATTTTATTTCCATGACTCTACTCCACCTTCTAGAGAGAACATCAATGTCCCACACGAGCTAGTTACCGCTCAAATACATATTCTACAAAGCAGTATTTATTCATTCCAGATTATGACCCTTTTCCATCATGTGGATGGATCTTCTTATTTGATCCACATGATAAGTGTGGACCGGGCCTTGGAGAATCATTTTGGGTTGGTTATTGGGTTCCAACATTTTCCACGGGGAGTTCATGAGCACTTGGACATGGGAACCTAGACTCTACAAATGGTGGTTGGACTACTTCAGCATGGTGGATTTCCTCTACATGGGACCTTGGTTCTTCGGGCCTTAAATATTATGGTCCACAATTATCCATGGGACCCCGGTATATGGTTGTACATCAAGCGCTGAGGACACCCACCTCACAAGGGGGATGAAATGTAAGGTAGCTAGAGAGGTAGTGGGGCCCGGAGGGCCCATATAGTGATACAGTGGAGGTCATTCAATGTGGGCAGTGGTGATCTAGGTCCACTATATTATTAAATAAGACCCACTATGGTAGTTTAGATATACAAAATGGGTAATTAGATATAATAAATGTAAGAGGACTCTCTTAGAAGGTTCACTTCTAGAAGATTCCTCCCCTTCTAGAATGTTCTTAGTGATGGTAGCACTATATAAAAGGGGTTCAAGCAAGGTAATAAGACATGAAGAGAAGTATTGTGGTTGGAGCCGTAGCTGCCTCATTGTGAGGAAGCCCCTCTGAAGAGGCAAGGAACACATTACGATCCCTCCATAATAGGATCCATTGTATGGTGCTGCCCCACCCCTGGCTCTATAATAATAAAGTGTGGTTTCTTCTATCTTGCTTTGTGGATCTATTTCAGGTCTGCATTTTGTGGTGATTATATTATAGATCTATTCAGTTTCTTTAACAAATCTGAAAGAAAATAGTGCATAAGTGCAATACTAAAAGAGTTTGACATAGACTGTATAGGCTTGGATGAAGAAACACAAGTAAAAATTATGACAGAAGAAACTTCAGAATACTTGGGAAGTTTTGGGAAAGCCTATTGTGGTACCTTCTTTAGGAAGGATAGGCTTGTTTAAGGGAAAGATGATAACTTTATGTGGAAGAGTAACTACTGTACCTATTATTGTTCATGGAACATCGACTGAAGAAGAATTTGAATTCATTAGGTTTGTTGAGGACAACGCCCCTTTCCCACTTTTGTTAGGTAAGACTTGGATTGAGAAGGATCAGATCAGAAGGAAAGAAGAGGAAGAAGCCATAGAAAAGAAAAAAGAAGAATTAAGGGATTTAATAGCTAGGAAAATAGACCAACTAAGAGAAGAACGAGAGGATAAGTCGAAGCAACAGAGAAAAGTAACAACACAGGAGGGACATAAAGAAAAATAATTAACTATCAAGGTTGAAAGAATGCAAAAAGGCTTGAAGGAACTATCTATCCAAGAGAGAAGTGTGCCCACTCAGAAAGTGTTAAGAAAAGGGATATTAACTTCAAAACCTTTGAGGGTACCTCAACAGTGCGAAGCCACTACGCTAGGGGAAGATAAGAATAAAAATGGAAAGAGGATTCCATAAGTTCAAGAGACTCAGATAATAGGAAAGAGGGCAAGGAAGCTCAATAAAAAGAAGGCTAAGTTGAAAAATCTACAAGAATTTAAGGAAACCAGACGGAAGACTTCGCAGATCGGAACCTCGTAGGAGACATGTTCGCAGGGTTTGAACCTCGCTCGGATAGCAGGTCCTCGTAGATTTTGACTTCGCCCTGACAAAGTTATATAACCATTAGAGGCACCCCGACCATTAGAATAATGCTACATAATGGTTAGGAAACACATTTATGGTCTTATAGACTTATTTTGGACGTTGAGACCGCACCATAACGACTAGATTTACATTAATGGAAGCATTTAAATCTAGTTCCTGTCCGTTGGAAGATCCGTTACGCCGTCCCACTTATTTAACTTGTCGATCATGGTGCTGGGACCACTTTTTTCCACTCATGACTGACTGAGCTAAGTCAAGAAATGTCCAAGTGTCAAACTGTGCTGCCTGTGATTATCTGAAAGTATACCCCTCCTGTCTATTTGTCTATTCACGGTCTGTTAAAATCTAGAATGCCGGGCGAACTCAATGACTTGGAGAAGTCTATCGAGGAATTTCTTAGGAAATTCATGGCTGACAGACCTGTATCTGAAGGTATTATAGCATTTTCGACTAGGGGACTGTAGGCTTCCCCTTCGACCGGACATCTTTCCATCCGCATCAACCCCGTAACTCAACAAAGAAGCAAGCACCACAGTGATCTGGCTAACACGAAGCAGATCCTGTCAGTCCTGCATGAGTATATTCCACCTCTTGCTGGCACTGTTAACCGCGATAGTATCCCCCATCATTTTGACTAGTCCGTGTTCATCGCGTACATTCCGAAAGGAATTCGCATAGTAGGGAGTTAGTTAGGGTAGATCCCGCTATTGAAGCATAATGACTTCAACTTAGGAGACTGAAAGAACTATGCCATGCTAGCCCCTCACCGTTACTTAATAAAGAAAACCAGAAAGAAACCTCACCTCATCCCGCCACCATGGATTAAGGAGTTGGCACAGTCAACCATATTAAACATAATGAAGATTCCACATTTTGGCCAACACCAGGAGGTTAACTCTTGCATTAAAATCCTTCTGTCATGCTATCATGGCGGATATCTTTGGCTTGACAGAATAATTACTACAGATCCAACACTGATCTACCGGATCACAGGTTTAAGTTTGAAGGGTCCTGACCCACAAAAGTTCTACCCAGGGAAGACCTCAAACTGTTTGTTAGCACAAAACATCAAAGAAGCCTATGGAGAGGTAGAAAAGGGGAAGCGAGGTTACAAGGTAGCCTCCATACAGGATGGCGTAGTGCACCTTGCTTGTCAACTCTTTGCTGGAAAGCTAGTGAGGAATAAATGCCCCACATAGGTCACCGAGATCGTGGTGGACCTCGCAGGAAAGTGTGTGGAGGGCCTGCAGATGAATTGGGCGAACTACCTCATCAACGAGCTAGAAAAATATTTCTTCGAAGCCCAGGACTTAGGATATGAGTTTCACTATAGTTAGTTGATCATATTGAAAAATAAGCCTACAGGAGATAATTTCCTAGATATTGAACCTTCGGAGCTCCTAGCCGCTCAGTTTCCCACCCCTGCAACATTATAGGCTGGCCCCAACTTGGATGTTGAGGTTAAACTTAAAGGAATACCTCCAGAATAGGTCGAAGTATTGGAGGCAGGTTTAAAGGCATACAAAAGGGAACAAAGAGAAATGACCATTAAAAGAGCAGCCCAGCTAAGAAGGCTTGCTGATGCAACAAAATATTGGTTCCAGAGAGCTCAGGAAGAGAAGGAGAAGGCTACAAAATCCTTGCAAAAGGAGAAAGATGAAGTTCTAGTATAGTTACGAGCAGCGCAGGACAATGTAGCTGCCTATGAAAGTGAGAAAGCAAAGCTTTAGGAGGAAAATAAAGCTGGCAAAGCCTAGCTACAAAAGGAAAAAGAGAAGTTGCTCGCAGAGCAGGCCATGGTCAAAGAAGCAGTAAGAAAAGCATGTCACTCTGTGCCATGATTGGTACAAGAGGAGAAAGATCCAGTCAAAGCTCAAGTAGGGAAGCTGACAGAGACCCTCTAGCAGTTTCAGGCTAGGATAGCTGAACTGGAGGCCCGAACAATGTTGAGCACCCCGCAAGAAGTGCGTGACCAGAGGGAGGAGTTCGCCAAAAGCACAGTAGCAATTATAAAATACCTCGCCTTAGCATATAAACAGTTGAGGGACATAAGCACCTAAACGTATGAACGCCTCACCGAGGATCCAGAGTTAAAGAAGCTACATGCTCAGTTACAGGAGGTGCAACAACAAGTATTTTCATTGCAGGCATAGATGAAGCTACTCACAGCAGTGGAAAGGATGAAGAGATCCTAGGAGTAGTGCAAAGTACAACAACAGATCATTGCCCTCCAGGGTAAGGTGATGGAAGTGACACAGAAGTTAAAACCTATGCAGGATGAATCTTGCAAGGTGTTCGAGGAGATCGATGGCTAGGGTTCATAGTTAGATCAAGTAGTTGCAACAGTAGAACAATGCCTGGAAGGGCCTATTACCGAGAGGACAGTTCATGAGCTCTCTGATCAGGAGGCTCAAGCAAGACAACAAGTCGAGGAAAATCGATTTAATCTCGAAGCTTTTGAAGCAACATGGTCTGTACTTGAGTGACTCAGAATGAGTCACAGGTGAGTGTTGGGGGCTTGTTAGCCCTCGACCAAGTTTTGGGGAAACTTTGGTTAGTTTTGGAGGTTTTGGACCACTTTTGGACTTTGACACGTTGTTCGAAGTAGGAGTGCCTAGATGGAGCTGAGATCGCAGATCTCACCTATTTTGAGGGTTATGTGGACCCAATAAGGGGTCCTCTGGGATTTATAACAGGTTTATGGGATGTCGGCCCATGGGTTTTCCCCATGTTTAGGCCTTATTGTAAAGTATAAATAAGCAGAATGTATTGTAGAAGAGAGGTAGTTCTGTGTGCATTGAGGATTTGTACTCGACTGTGATTTTGTAAACTGTGCTTAGTGCTTGTGATGCTCTGTGTGGAGTAGGTGCTAAGTGTCGTGATAAGAGATTTTGGCTCTGTGCATTTGACTTAATTTTGGAATGTAAATAAGGAGGATCTAGTGCTTAGTGCGCAGATCTCCTGTCTTGTGTGAAGTTTGACTCTGTGGATTAGTGCACAGGAGTGACTGGATGTAAGATTTTGGTGAATAATAAAGAGGCGAAGTGGTTTGTGGATGTAGCTCCACGCTAGGGTGAACCACATATATCTGGTGTCTCATGGATTTCTTTGTGCAATATTATTTCTGTTGTGCATTTTCTTAGTGCTTTTATTATGATGTGTAATGAATATGCATTTTGTTGCGTAAGTACTTTACTTATGTTAAAGGGTAAATGAATGCTAGACTTAACTCATAGTGCTAAGTGCTTAGAGTTCAGGGTGCATAATCACTTGTTTTTACTGCACTTATCTGTCTTTGATTATGATCTACGATGTTAATGAGGTTAATAAACTAATGCATGTTCACTTTCTAAGCGTTAACAAAATTTTCTACGAAGTTATCTTATCACAAAATCATTTCCCAACCTAGTTACAAACACCTGCATCCTGTAACATCCCCTGCTTCTACCTCAGTTGAGACTTCGCCTGCTTTGCAGGTGTTGCTGAAAGGGCTAGTAGTCAAGGTTTTTGGACCATTTGTTAGCACAGGGGCAAACCCAGGGTTCAATTCTTAACAACGCACCAACAAAACCCTGAATACCGACCCTTTTAGCAACACCTGTGAAGCAGACGAAGTCTCACCTGAGGTAGAAGTAGGGGGGGTTACAGGATGCAGGTGTTTGTAACCAGGCTGGGACACGATTATGTGATAAGTGCTTTTCATAGAATATTCTATTAACGCTTAGGAAGTGAACATGCATTGGTTTATTAACCTCATTAACACCATAGAGCATACTCAAAGACAGATAAGCGCAGTAACAATAAGTGATTATGCACCATGAACACTTAACACTTAGCACTGTGAGTTAAGTCTAGCATTCATTTACCCTTTAACATAAGTAAAGTACTTAAGCAACAAAATACATATTCATTACACATCATAATCAAAGCACTAAGAAAATGCATTAAAAAAATAACACTGCACAAAGAAAACCATGAGACACCAGATATACGTGGTTCACCCCATGGTGGGGCTATGTCCCCAAAGAACTTTGCCTCTTTATTATTCACCAAAATATTACATCCAGTCACTCCTGTGCACTAAGACACAGAGTCAAACTTCACACAAGAAAATAGATCTGCGCACTAAGCACTAGATCCTCCTTCTTTACCTTCCAAAACTAGGTCAAATGCACAGAGCCAAAATCTCTTATCATGACACTTAGCACCTACTCCACACTGAGCATCACAAGAACTAAGCATAGTCTACAAAATCATAGTTGATAACAAAGCCTCGATGCACACATAACTACCTCTCTTCTATAACACATTCCTCTTATTTATACTTTACAATAAGGCCTAAACATGGGGAAAACCCATGGGCCAACATCCCATAAACTCATTACAAAGCCCAGAGGAACCCTTACTGGATTCACATAACCCTCAAAAAAGGTGAGATCCATGATCTGAGATACGCGATCTCAGATCCGCCTGGGCGCTCCTATTTCAACTAGCATGTCAAAGTCCAAAAATGGGCCAAAACCTCCAAAACTGGCCAAAGTTTCCCCAAAACTTGGTCGAGGGCCAAAAAAAAGGCATTAGCAACTAACCTTCTTATGAAAGTGAAAGATTTTACGAAGAGAAGCATGATAAATATAAAGAGCCATCCATTGATATACATGAGGAGATTTCTTGCCATCGGCTAGTAGATGTTATCAAAGAAGACAAAAGAGAAGTGGATCAACATCTTGCATTAGCCTTACACTCACCTGTGCTTTCCACATACATTCAACCATATGTGAGAAACTATAAAGCAGAGTAGGTTTTATTTTAACAACCTAGTATATTTTGTCACCTTTTTTATGACCGTGTAGGGGAATACATGGAGTTTCATTTCCTCAATGTATTGAAGCCTCCAAGCTTTATCTTACCTTCATCACTCGGAGGAAATCTGAAGGATGTAATTAGTTTATTGTCACAACTTTTTTATCCCTTGCTGATTAGTGACAGAGTAAATAAGTTTTCAATTAGGAAGTTATTTGAATGGATCTGGTGGAAGTTTGTTTTCACCTAGCACATTGTGAAAATTGGTTAGTTTAGGATTGTACATAAATAACCTCGTTTTGGAGCATAAGTGTTTGTTTTCTTTTTGTAAAATAGAGTAGCGTACATGTCATCCTGTTGTCCTCAACAAGATGTATTTGAGCTCGACTCCACAACCCAAAAGCTAAGGCACTGGAACTATGCGTTCTTGGCAGCTCGCAGGGAGCATGCCATCCCCTGTGGAGACAATTGTTATCACATGAAAGTGCCCAGGGTCATAGGTGGAAACCATGAGCACAGGCGAGTGGGAAAGTGCAGTTTGCAGTGACATAGATCCCCTGTGCATTTTGATTTAGCGCCATCCCTAAACACAGTTGGAAGGCATCCGCAGTGGGAAGACGAATAAAAATTTGGTGGAGGCACTAAGATAGCAGGCGCGCCCGGATCACCGATCCCGTTCAGATCAATGACCTCAAATCATTTCGGAGCCGCAACATGCTCGGGCGTTAAAAGGCCTTGAGCAGGATGAAATAGTAACCATGGTTTTGCGAGGAGGCTACGTGGTGAGAGGCGGTGTATTTCGGGCCCAAAATTGGTGTGGACTCAAACCGCTTCCCTCTGCCACAAAATCACGTGCTCGTATAAGGCCGTATCCAACAGTGACATGTGGCCTACCCCTAATCGTCAAGTCACTTCCTGATCCCAAGGAGGATTCAACCAATGAGAAAAGACTGCTTTGTGGTCTCGAAATCACATGTTTATTGAGAAGCCAATCCATGAATGGCACGAGGTCTCCTACTAAACGTTCAGTCGTGCTCCGATCCCAAGGAGGATTCAATTAATGAAAAAAGGACTGGTAGATGAAACCTCAGCTCAATCCATAAATAGGAAGCATGAAATCAATGGCCGAGGAGACACAAATGTCAGCCCGAGGTATAACAATGGATGGCTTCTTCTTGTAGGCCTATCTGAGGTTGCGTCTGACAGGATGAAACACACAGTCTAACAAAATAATGCATAGGAAAAAAGATTTGAATGAGATGGCCAGATCACACTCCTGAGAGTTGTGGACTGATCTGAGTATAAATAGATCATTTCAAGTTTTTGTTAAGTGGAGGGTTCATAGGCTGGAGAGCCGAGAGAGTTTTAGGAGCAAGGCTTTGTATTTTTTAGTTTGTAAGCCCGATGGATTGGATTGTAAACATTATGTTATTGACTATTCCTTTGAATTGTTTTTATTAGTGTCTTCTTAGTTAACATGCTGTTCTATTTTTCTTGTCTGGATGTAACATCTTTGATCTATGGATTCCTGAGGCGGTAGAGGATCTGCTATCATATTGCCCATGTTTCATTGTTTATCACTAAGACATTTGTTGTTTTTCTTCTTGTCTGGATGTAACATCCTTGATTTATGGATTCATGAGGCGGTAGAGGATCTCATGTCATCTTTCTCATCTTTCATGGTTTATCACACATACATTATTTTTTTTCTTCTTGTCTGGATGTAGCATCCTTGATTTATGGATTCTTGAGGCGGTAGAGGATTTGCTTCCAACTTTCCCATGTTTCATCGTTTATCACTTAGAAACATTTTTCCTTCCTTCTCCTCATCAGCACAAAAATCCTTTGTCTGATAGGTAGTTTAAATTCCTTAATTAGCATGATACTTATGACTCCATAACCCAACGGTCGAGGAACGATCTTCAATGACCTCTGTTATCTTTTCCTTTCTATGTAGTCTTGTCCTGATCCACATAATCAAACCATTTTAATCCATTTTACTTTTTTTGATGGGTACAAGGCTTTTCCTCTTGCAGTCAGAAGGTGATTCTTAGTGCTAACAAGGGGAACAAATAAAAACAAATGCTGGTGTCCTAAAATACATATCGTCCTTCCTCTCAATTCAACACTGGGCCTTCCAATAGCACTTAACAGTGGGGTCTGAATCCACCGGGAGAGGAACCAATGAAGGTTGAAGTAATCAATTATAATGAGGGGTAGAGGGTGCATATCCCGAAAGAGCTGGTGATATTTCCCAATAGCCACACAAAATATGATCAAGGTGCGATTGCATCCCGCAACCGCCACCTGGGTGGATATCCTAAGTTTGGCCACTAAGTACCTCAGTCAAAGTGCAAAATTTAGATTTTCGGCCTTAGAAATGTGTCACAGGTTGGATGCCCTCACAAGAGTTGGGTGAATCAAGGAGGGATGCATAGAACAACCAGATGATGCAGGAGCATCTTTCCATGTTAGCCAGCCAGCCAACCAGCCATGTTAAGCACGTGCATTCAAGGATGAAGAGAGGCGCATCCCTCATCTTCTATTTTGTAATTGAATGTAATTAAATGTCTAGGCTGTTGAGCCATAGAGCTGTGCCTTTGTGCAGGCTGTAGATAAGAAGGCCTTTAATGTTTGTAAGGCTGAGATCTAGATCCGGATAGCAGACTAGACAACCCATTCAATGTAATTGAATAGGGCAGGTAGATTGGAGGGAAGATCTCTAAGAGCCTCCTCATGTAAAAATATCTATGGTATCTCTTTAGTAGAGCTAGGAGATAAAGTTGAGAGAAAAGAGAGAATCTGCGAGTAGAGAGCAGAAGAGAAGGAGCCGAGACCTTGTTACAGGCCGTGCTCAGGAACACCTTTGTAAAGAGGCATTTTTATTAATATAAACAGAAGTAATTTTTCCTATATGTATATATGTATTATGTGGATGCCTTGGTGTGTTATATTTTATGATATGAATGTATGCTGTTATCATGCATTTGTAGGAGTGTGTCTGATTTCAGGTGAAGGTCTTTGAGGCTTCACACCAGGAGGGTGTGACAGAACGCTGCGGGTTCTGATAGCCGTGCACAGAAGATGCATTTCTGAATACTGCGGTTTCAGACGAAGACGTGCTACAGCACAAGAACTGGAATCAACAACTCAGTGAAGACCTCAAGGTTTCTGAACACCTTGGAGGCAAGGCTATGTATGAGAGACACAGTTGCATACATAACCTCTATGAGTTCTGTGAATCTCTGCCAAGTGGGCATTGAGCATATGCACAGTGGTGCATTGAGAAGAACTCTGTTGTGAGTTCAGAAAGAGAACTAGAATCACTGAGGATTCTGAGAGCTCTGCCAGGTGGGCATTGAGCGGTGCGTAGGTGCTCAGGAGGACAGAACTTCTGAACGTTCTGGGAAAAGACACTCTGCCAAGTGGGCATTTGAGTTAGTGTGCATATAGGCACAGGAGAAGAGAACTCTTTTGAGTTCTGTAATTTGAAGAAGAGTCCATTGAGGGATATTCATAGGGTTGATGAACACCCCGTAGACTCAGAAAGAAGGTTGCTTGAGCAGAGGGATATCCAGGAGGGCATCCAAACATTATCCATCTGAGGGAGAAGGAAGAAGGATAAAATCCCTTAGGGGTCTGAGCGTGTGAGAAGCTCAGGAGAGACAACACTGTGTGTGCGTAAAGACTCTGTAGAGGCGCAGGAGTTGAAGAATCCTTCGAGGATTTGAAAAGAGCAAAGCTCAGGAGGAACAACGTCAAGGAGAACGCACGGCGAGAACTCAGGTAAAGGAGCTCGCAAGGAAGAAAGACAAAGGTTGAGGCCTTTGGGAACTTGGGATTTTTCCAAGTGCAGGAAGTAAGTGTGCAAGATCAGGAGGGAGCACAACCGTCGTCAGATCGGCTGGAAAAGGAGATCTGGACCATTGGTTTCTACATCCAGGGAGCAACAGAGCAAGCATATAGAAGGGGGAGATCGACAGCCGTTGGATCTCATTCAGAAATCCCGTCAGTCGTCAGATCGGACAGGAAGTGCACGGGGTTTAACCCTTCTCACGCCAGGCAAAAGCCCCGACAAGTATCGGGATATCGACGTTCGTGAAATCAGAAATATTGTGGACAGGAGATCGAGAATCTCCATGGTAAAGGTCCCGGGAAAGATCTGAGCCGTCCATTTGTGATGACACGTGGTGGAGATCGAGCGACCCATCGATATATTGGCTACCGGGGTTTTGAGTTGACAGAGTATTTCTGTCACCGGAGCATTGAAACCTCCGAAACAACGAGATTGGATCAGGGCCGTCCATCAGTTGGGGACATGTGGCGGAGATCCAGATTATCGAGAAAGTCCCAATAGAAGGTCGAAACGGGGCATCAAAGTTCGACATTTCGCGAGCCTGAGGATAAGACTTCCGGGACATTTGAAGTCGCGAAATCACGAGAGGCGATCAAGACTGTCCATCTTGAGGGGACGCGTGGTAGTGATCGAAGCCTCCAGAAAAGGTCCCGATAGGAGAGCCACATCAGGAAATCGCGGATCGGGATATCAGGAATCCCATGGACATGGGGTTTATGCATTTCGACATTGCGATGTCCGAAACCCCGATAGGAGACAAGGCTGTGGTCTTGTGGGATAGTGGTCATATGGGCCAAGAGATTAGCCAGGAGGGCTAACGCATAAAGTGCCGTGTCGGCAGATCAGTGATCGGGAGATTGTGAGGACAAAGGTTTGTGACATCGAGGGTCGCAAAACCCCGAATCCTGACAAGGAGTATGACTACGGTCATATCGGAGGAGGTCGCATGGACCAGAGCATAGCCAGGAGGGGCTAAGGCCGGAAGGGAGTGCATCGAAAAGTCAGAGTTCGAGAGTTCGAGAGGACATGAACTCTTGACGTCGGGGATCACGAAACCCCGAAACCCAAAATTAAATCGGGGAAAGGTCACAGGTGCGTGCAGAGGCCGTGACAGGGAAAAGAGAAGGACCTGTGGATCGAGTTTTCATCAGAGATTCCAGCAGGGAATCAAATGAGCTAATTTGGCTCGCATGAGGTGATTGAACGATATTGTGAGCAGGAGCGCGAGAGGATGGTCGCGTCCACCTCTCTCTGCATCACCAGACCTTGGCCTTCGACCCTTCACGGGTATCTCCCCGCCTTATGGTGTAGGAACACTTGACTTGGAGGATTTGAAAAGTTCCATATTCGCAACTTCTATTGTTTGAAAATGTGAGAACTTGATAACGAGGGGTTATTTGGATGCCTACCCCCGAGATCCTACCTAGAATAAAAAATTTCTTTTGGAAACTTCGGTGGAGGAAAATTTAGTGCGTTCTTAGAAAAGTTTTAGATGTGGTGGGATGAGAGATCGGGGTCATGGACCAACCTCGTTTGAATTAATTGGTGTGGATGATTTCCAAATAAGTAGTCAGATCTTTAGGAATTCCTTTGAAGAAATCCTACTTCGACCTCCACTATTCTAATAGAAATTGTGTGTGTCAGGAGTGGCTTTGTTTGCAATAAAGTGAAAAGTGTGCAAAATTTTTAATAAGTTAACTGTGAGATTGCAACACGTGGACTTCTTGCAGTCCTTACAAATCTTCTTACCTATCTTACTATGTGACTTTGGTACAACCTTGCGGAATATTCAAATCCCTAAAGAACTAGCAATGTGGACATATGGGTCCTTACAAATCCTTTAAACTCCCTAAAATGTTGTCTATACTAAGAAATCTTTGAAACTATCCTAGAATTGTAGACATATGGGCATGTATGGGCCCATTACTTTGATCTTTAAACTTCCCTACATTGTGATCTAAACTAAGAAATGTTTTTAGAAACTATCCTAAGATTGCAAACATGGGGGCATGTATGGGCCCTTACAAAGCTTTAAGATGATTTCCAAAGACTAAGAGGAACCCTAGGGGGGATTTTTCCTGTCCTAAATGGGTTTTGTAATGGAGATGAAATGTCCTTTCAACCACCTTTCTACTTCTCGAGATCACACTAGGGTGCAGGGGAAGAGCTTACTTGAGGGTTAAAGTTAACTTCTAGTCCCAAATTAAGTGATTTTGTATGAAAATCAATAACTTCAACTTAAAATTTTAAAAGCCAAATGAGCCATCTATATGGAAAAAAAACAAAAGAGAAGAATAGTGATTCTTTTTACCCCTATGTGCCTATGTTAGCTAACCTTTCTTATGATAAAGGACTCTAAGTGGAGTGTATTTTCCTTACAAAGTGTAGGTAAAAAAAAAATGAAGGCTAGGGGCCCTCAAACCATTCATAAAAACCCTTACAATTTGAAAAACTGGACTTATGCACGGGCTATAGTTCTGACAGGCGCGCAGAGGGCGCACAATGCACATAGTAATGAAGTCGGTTTCGGGTACAATGCGCAAAATGCGTGTCTGTGGGCTTGAAAAGCTGCGCACTTCCTGTCACACGTCGGGGAAGAAATTTCCAATTGAAATACTCATTCCTCAACTCTGAATTTTGAATTTGGCAGGTTGGGCTAGGCTGGTTTTGGTACCTGCATGTCAAAACAATAAAAATGAAATGCTCTCAAGACTTAAATAGGGAAGAATTTGATACCAATCCCCAGTATGGTCGCCAATCTATTGTGTTGGTTTTGTCACTTGCGTGAGAAAAAACACAACACTTGCATGTTTAGTTAAGCCTGCTAAACAAGACATAAGTTTGGGAGTTGGTTAGATAAACCAAAGACAGATGAAAATAAATAAATAAAACTAAAAACAAATAAGAAATAAATGTTAGAGAATCTTGAAGAACTTAGAACCATAAAAGAAAAGAAATGGCCAATATAAATCTACCAATGGATCAATATATTGGAAGGCTAAACACCATAGAGAAATAAAAGCACTTATGAGTCCCCTCTTCCTCCTTGGGAGGGCTCTTGAGTTCCCTAATTGAGATCTCTTCTCTTCATACAATGGAAGAAATGAAAAATGGTGAAGAAATACAAATGCATATTCCTTCAATAGGTGAGTGAAATGACCTATTGCAATGGTTCTTTAAGGCTTCAACGAGAAAAGAGGATTCTCAAAGAAGAATTCTTGCAGCATAACAATACCTTGAATATATTATTTTCTTAGCACACCCATGGCACATATTTATAGCATCCATCCATGGCAAAATGTAATTGGTTCATAGTGTGAACAAGGGGCCTTTTAGGGCACCCTCTAGCCCTTAACCAACCTCCAAGCTAGATTTCACTCAGATATGAGTGTCAAAATGTGTTGGGGGTCATACTAGAAGTGGTTGAGGGTCCGACACAATCCATAAATGCGTCGTTCATAGAAGTGCACAAATTTTCTCGTAGAGAGTCGCGCATTTTGCACACAGTGCGCACCAAGGCTTGTGTTAGCCTACGCATTATGCGCACTTCCTTTGGTGAATCTGCACACTTTGATTTTTGACCCATGTATATATTTTTTCGCCTTTTGGTGGATTTTGGTGCTGTAGGTGGACTAATTGTTGTTGGCATTGATGTTTTTCTTCAACCATTGTGTGCAATGTTGCGGACAATTTTTCAGTGATAACAAAGAGGATGTAGAGAAGAAAGAATTGAAGGATGTCATGATTGAGGAGTACTAGTCCATTCTATAGAATGATGTTTGGGATGTGGTTCCAAGACTAAAAGAGAAGACAATGGTAAGCTCCAAGTGGATTTACAAGAAGAATCATTCAACATATGATAGTGTCGAGAAGTACAAGGAAAGATTCGTGGCTCGTGGTTTCTCCCAGAAAGAAAGAATAGATTATGAGGATACATTTGATCCTTTGGCGAGATAAACTTCAATTAGAGCTATAATTGCAATAGATGTAGTAATGAAGTGGAAGGTACACCAGATGGACGTGAAGAAAACTTTTCTAAACAGTGTAATAGAAGAGGAGGTGTATGTGGAGAAACCACAAAGTTTCAAGACACATGACAGTTAGACATATGTGTGCAGATTGAAGAAAGCCTTGTCTGGATTAAAGCAAGTACCCAGGGCATGGTACAACATAATTTCTAGTTTCCTGATGAGATTGGAATTTATCAAGAGTAAAGAAGATTCCAACCTTTACTACAAGGTTTTAGATGGTGGACCAGTGATATTATTGTTATATGTGTATGACCTATTTCTAACAGGAGTCGAGAATCTCATAATTGAAATTAAGAGGAATCTTGCTCCAAAATTTGAGATGAAAGACCTGGGTATGATGCATTACTTCTTAGGTCTAGAGGTATGGAAGAGACTGAGTGAGATTTTCCTTAACCAAGGAAAATATACTATAGATATTCTGAAGAGATTCAAAATGATAGATTGTAAATCCATGCCTACACCGATGGTGACAAATCTGACGTCATTGAGTGATACATATTCAGAGACAGTGGATGCCACCATGTATAGACAAATGATTGGTTTGTTGATGTACTTAACAAAAAAAAGGCCAGATATATGTTTTGCAGTAAACGGATTGAGTCAGTATATGGTTGAGTTGAGAGGTGTTCCCTTGATTGCAAAAAAACACGTGATGAGGTACTTGAAAGGAACAATTGACTATGGACTTAGGTATGTCTCGGATCATGAGATAAGCCTACAAGGATTTACTGATTCATATTGGGCCGATAGTGTTGCAGACTAGAAAAGTACATCTGGATGTTTCTTCAGTTTTGGATAAGCTACGATCTCATGGTTTAGCAGGAAGAGAACTAGTGTGGTGCTCAATACAAATAAGGTAGATTATATAGTAGCGTGTTCAACTAGTAGTGAAGCAGTGTGTCTTCGGAAGCTACTTGTAGGATTGTTTGATCTTGAGTTAGAGGTGACTTGTATCTGGTGTGACAACCAGAGTTGTGTGAAGTTGTCAGAGAACCTAGTGTTTCATGATAAGTCCAAGCATATTGAGATCAGGTACCATTATATGAGATATATGGTGCATAAGGAAGCAGTGAAGCTCCAATATGTCACTACAGATGAAAAGATAGTAGACGTGTTGACCAAGTCTTTGTTGAGAGTGAAGTTTGTGTACTTCAGAGATAAGCTTGGTGTGGTCCAGAAAAAATTACCTAGTAAGAGGGAGTGATTAGTTACAAATGAGATTCCAGGGAAGCAACAAAAACATGTGGAAGCAACAGGGGGTAGTCATTCATGGGCATGCTATTGACTGTGGCACCGGTCAACATGACCTCACACAAGGTCAGCAGATGCTGAGCCTTTAGGGCTGGCGAGTTTCCCAGCTTTTCAAGATGGAGGCCAACCTGTGTGGTTGGAAGTGTTTCCTAGCCTTGGGATAGATGGGTAGTGTGTGTGCACTAGATCGCCTAATCCTTGTGATTAGATGTCTGGTCACTGTGGAGCGATTTCCTGGTGTGCCAACTAGAGGTTACTAGTTCTGTATGAACTAGATGTCATATTCTGTGTGAGCTGATGAGTTACTAGTTCTGTATGAATTAGATGTTAGATTCTGTGTGAGCTGGTGAGTTACTAGTTCTGTATGAACTAGATGTCAGATTACGTGTGAGCCGACGAGTTACTAGTTATGTATGAAATATATGCTAGATTATGTGTGAGCTGGCGAGTTAAAGCCTCGTGATGACATAAATTCCAGAAGGATGATGAGACCCTATATACATAACGTGGTTACAAAAATTCTTCAATATAAATTTGTGGAAAGTCAACAAGTGAATGGTCAAGTGTACAGAAGTGCAGAAGCAGTCGTGATGATCATACCAGAAGAATACCTTCCTTTCTAAGAGGGAGTGTTGAATTTTGAGTAGCTTCAGAAGATATTCTTATTGTATTTAATTGTATTAGACCAAGTCAAAACCCTAAAAGAATAATATTATATTGTATTTGTAAATTCATCCCTATTTTGCCTTTGTAAAAGTAAAATGCAAATCATAAAGTGATATTTGTATAAGTCGGCCCTGACATAATTTTAGGGTGGCTCAAATTGTATTTGTAATAGGCTAGGTGCCTCATTTGGAGAACACACAACATGAGTTCTCTCTCTCAAGGAAAAGTATGCAAGTACGAGGAGGAGACACAACTACAAAGTAAGGGTGTTTTTGGTGAAGGGTTTTGGTTATTTGTTGGAGGCCTATCTTGGTCTAGTGGTGCACTACTCTATTCTGGTTAGGGTTTCTATTTTATCTTCTGATTATCTTCTATTTTGTGAGATCTCTCTTGGAGAGAGACATTCTACATACTTGTTGATGAATATATATTGAACAAGATTTGCTGGGTTTTCTCCCCCAAGATCGTTTCCCAAAACAAATATTTTGTATACTGTGGATGTATTTCTTTTAGTGATATTGATGCATGTTTTTATTGTACTAATTGTTCAAAGTTAAAGAATATTGAATACACTTAACTGCTTAAGAGGAATTTTAACAACATATACTTCAGATATTGATTTCTTTTTTGGATGTTCAAGATCTAGCTTAGATATGTGTGGCGATTTTGTTTGGACCCTGTGCTTGACTTAGTGATCGTGTTACATTTCTAGCAAGGTTTAAGACTATGTAAAACTATTAGAGTGGTTTGTAGTCCTTTGTTTTTGGCACTTTAATTGAGGTGCTTGTAGGATTCTTCAAGTTTGAGAAGAGAAAAAATATGTTTCTTTACAACAGATTGATTGTGGAGGTTTTCAATGCATTCGACTTTTGGTGTAACTATGCCTTTACATGCTCATGAATTCTCTGTTTCCATTTTTATTTGGATCTCTTTGCCAAAACCGAGTTGGATTAGTGGTTAGAGGTTAGTGTATTATGGGTAGTTAGTGCATTAGTGGGTTAATAGGTTAATGGTTAGGAGTTGGTGGGTTAGTGATTAGTGTGTTTGTATGGTTAGATGGTTATATTAATAGTTGATAATGGGTTAATGGTTAGTATGTTAGTGAGTTAGGGGATGGTCATTACAGACTGGTTAACGTGTTAATAATTATTGGATTAGTGTTTAGTGGGATAAATGGATAGTGCGTTAATGCATTGGGGGGTTTATGAGTTAGAGCACTAGTGGGTTAAGGGTTATAGTGGGTTAGGGGTTAGTTGTTAGGGTATAGTCGATCGATGGCTAGTGGGTTAGTGGTTAGGGTATAGTTGGGTAGTTGTTAGTGAGTTAGTAGTTCAATGACACAAATATATTAAAAATCAAGCTTTCCATATATACATTAGTTCATTTTACCATCACAATTGTTGTTGGTTTTGTCTTCGAGAATGGTTTCATATTCGTCTTGAATGATAACCCAAAATTGTCCTACAAAAACCTTCTTGAACCATATCTCTGAATAGTCCAACTTGGCATTAAAGAGAGGAAATGATTTCCTCATTCTCAACATTTTATTTTGTGTCAACAAAATGATAATTATGTTCATCCATTTGATAATAAAGTTGATCATGTGATTAACAACCTTAAGCTAGAGAATTAAGTGATTTTTTCATGTTTTCAAAGTCATAAACTACTCTCTAATCCAATGTTTCAATATTTTCATTGCAACCCTTGACCTCTTTTCTCATGACTTCCATGTCCTAGAAAATCTCGAAGTGGCATCTATAAGTCATGTTAAGACTTCATTGGGGGTTTGGAGGAAAGGTGAATAATATTGTAATGTACCACCTATTTGATGTAGGCGAGTTAGCATATCTAAGGTTGGAGGAAGCAATAAAATCACTTCATATCCAATTAAATAAATTCCCACATGTTTCCTCTACTAGCATTCATATTTCGAACCGAATGGATATGGTTTTCTCTTAGGTAAATTTATTTTCTAATCCATGGAAAGACTCATGTCTGATGTGACTTGGATTTTTGTTTTGATGAGGATCTTTTTCCAGTTGAGCCTAATACCTCAATTTTCATTCTTGTTTCATCTACTAGGATGCCATACTTATACCTCTTGAATTCCTTCGGCTGGGCAACTTATTGAGCTACCTAGCATAACATGTCTCATTATAGGGGTTATCAAGGCACCTAACCCTTTCACTTCTCCACTTTATCTCTTCTTGTTGTTCATGGAGGGAAAAATGTAGAGACTTGTTCCATATTGTTTTCATCATATACTCATATTTCCCTTATTGGAAAGTTTTTCTTTCATTCACTTTTTGGTTTGCTAGCTATTGCACTGACATTTTCCTTGAAGTAACTTGGATTTTACAAATTCTTTAAGGAGGAATTTGATTACATTATTATCCTATCTATACAAGAATTCAAGGGTGCAACTAAATCTTGGAGTAATCCCACTACTAGTGAGAGATTTTAGAAATCAAATCCCTTAGAAGGAAATTAACATATACCACTT
>SNQJ01S0114651.1:0-11394 GCA_010110895.2 Picea sitchensis
ACCTTTAATTAATTAATAAATACTTAATTAATATCATTAGACCAATCTTTGTTTAGTTATTAACATGTTAGGAAAAATTAATTACCTAATAAATCTTTTACTTAATAATCCCTAAGTATATATTCTACTAGGGTTGTTACATTATTTACCAACACGCTTATAGGTATGTCGAGGATCTACGATGCCAAAAAAAACGAATTGAAGTAAGGCTACAAGAGATGGAAATAAAATACCATTCACAATTCATTTCATTTCAGAAATGTCGAGAACACGGTCCCAATATAGGAAAGAAGGCAGTCATATTTTTCCTTCGAATAATACTTAATACAAGTCATAGTAAGAAATCGATTTAATCCTTGGGTAAATATGCAAATTTAAAGTTGACTCTCGGAACTCGATTGTGAGAAGGAGTAACAAAGTTAAAAGCTAACACACAGTGAACCAATTATAGAAATGGTTCCTTAATTGAATTCTTCTACCATTCACTGTCTAGGCCTTCTTGGCAAGGGCAAAATGGAACCCGAGTACCTATTTAAGAGGGGGTGAAATCTATGAGCATGTGTCCTCGTGTGGTTGAAACCCCTGCACAGAGTTGCGAGAAATACCCTTAAATTTTTGTTCAACAGAAATACAAATGAAATAAAATAAAAGGAAACGAGCAATTTTAGGAAAGAGTTCGCCAAAGTAATACTTAACTTAAGTAGAGGGATATGATTATCCTTCACCATCACCAGGAGTCGCATATTTCTCCAGACCCGGAAGGGTAAGAGGAGTCCAAAACTTCCTGATGGGTACCCTCCCAAAACTGAAGGGGCCCATCATTAGCATTAAGAATCAATGAATAAACGAAACAAGAACAGATCCAAGAACCAATACACGAATGTTGGAACATGACCAAACTGCATAAATGCATAAACTCAAGATCCATCTTACATAAATATAAAGAAAACAATAAAACAGAACCAATGATATATCTAACAGTCTGCAAATAAGTTATAAGGAAATGCAGGGTTGACATGATGCCAAAACCCCAAACACGTATGCCTGGTAAGACGCTCGGAAAGAGCAAAGGGGGGCACGCAGAACTTAACCGAACATCTTTAAATTCAGTCAGAGTATAATCCCTACTCAAGGGTTTGGCCAACTACTATCCTTTCTGGGAGATTCTCAAATAAGAAAAAAATCACAGTCTTACAAGTTATCGAAGAGTATTTGGGATGGACCCCTATTTTCCTTTTACAAACCGGATAGAAACAACTTGCCAGAGAGGTTCCAGAATAAAAAATAAATAGGCTTAGCATACAGGCTTGTATAAGACCCTATCCCATTTAAACATACAAATTTCTTTTTCGACGAAGCATAACCGAGAATAGTAATAAAAGAATGACGAGTACATGTGGAGGGAAAGAAGGGCCTACGGGCAATAAACAGGATAATACTAGAACAATAAGCCGAAAGAAAGGACGAAAACTATAGTAAAATTATTATTTAGGATGGATACATACCGAACAGGAGAAATATGGGATATGCTCCAAACCACCATGCCTGTGCATAGTAAAGTTAAGAATAGAGGAAAACGCAGGATCCAACTTAGAGTAGATTGGCACAAAGATGAAAATGAATCATGGCTGCTACCCTAAAACACGATCCCTCGCATATTGAATGTGGTGGGTATGACAAGGAAATGAACCATGTGACAACAGTGAAGTGGAGTATTCGGGTTGGAGGGTACAGAGTGACTCTCGTTTCCCCTCCACCTCCATTAATGGTTGGACAGAAAATTAAATTCGACTGTCAATACATCTAGTCACATTTAATAAAAATAAGAGGACAAGTAAGGATCTCCTCAAAACCCTTTTACTTCTAGTTCAGCTAGTGCCGGTGGTTGGATTTAGTTAAGCCTGGAAGGTTTAATCATCTTCCACCTTAGGGATTCGCTTCCAACCAAATAGATTATTGGGTTACGAATTCGGTCAACGAAATAATTCCCAAGGAAGCCCTCGAAGTTCGTGGTCACCTTTACCAAAAGAAAAACCAATAAATCTAACGTTAAATCAAATATTTTGACCCCCTTCCTTGTGTCTCTAAAATTTTCGGGGACTTGAAGTTTAGGCTTGTGCGCGTGTATGAGAGTGGATGTTTAATAAGAGGCTAAAAACCTAAGTACTAGGCCTATGTCCACCTTTCACATTACTACAAAGTTTTAACATTTAACCACTTACGAAGATGAGTATAACTTAAATGAGTATTGAAGAGTAAACAAAAATTGAATACACAGGATATTACGATTTTTAAGGATTAATCCCCTTATTATAAATCTATCATACAGACTTAGAGCATAATTCTCTTAGAAGAATTTTTTTTTTTATGACGAAATTGAGGTTTATTACATATGGTATCAGAGAAAAAGTTACAACACTGGGCCTGAACAAGGCCACATTAGTTGCTTAGTATATATATTCCGATTTATGTAAAACTAATAAACCTTATGGTTACAAACATAAAGCCTTTTCTGCTTTGTATTAATTATGGCAGCTCAGGACGATGCAGAAATCAGGATGGAAGGAAATCCGCAGCAAAGACCCCCTAGAGATCCAAGACAGAACAGTGACGGAAGCTCATCCACGGAGGTGTTGGAAATAATGAGGAATCTTATTGTTGAACTACAGATTTTCAAATCCGACAATGAAAAATTGAAGAAAGCATAACAGGAACAACAAGAGATAAATGAAGTCCTGCTATGCAGTATAGTCACCAAGAAAATCCCAAAGGATGATAACCATGACGAAGAAGTCAGAAAAAGGGCCTCCAAGAACTCTGGGCCGAAAATAGAAAAAGGAGATAGTTCGTCTGAAGGAACACCTTTAGCTGAAGACAAAACTAAACCAGACAAAAAAAGAAAACAAGTAGACCACCTTGAAGGAGAATTTAAAAAGATTACACCAGCTACCTTTGATGGAGAATCTAGGATAGGAGAAGAAGCTGAGGCATGGTTGTTGGACATCAAAAAATGCTTCCAGGTCTACAATTATTCCAACAACATGAAGGTCAGAATGACCATCTACAATCTGAAAGGGAAGGCCAGCATTTGGTGGCAAGACCTGAAATTGGCCAAGGGCCTAAAGGAGAAATAGTTGGAATGGTTTGACTTTAATAAGTATTTCAAGAAACAATACCTTTATGAAAACTATTATGAAAGGAATATGAAATAATTTTATGAGTTACGACTCAGACAGATGAAGATGGAGGACCTCATAAATAAATTTCTAGAATTACTAAGGTTTGTACCGTACATCCGAGAGGATAAGGTAAAAATCCAGTGATTCTTAAGCTGTTTACCACAGTCCTAGAGGGACAAAATTGAGTTTGACAACCCCAAATCCTTGAGTGAAGTATTCAGGAAAGCACGAATGTGCTATGACCAGTATAAAAAACGGGTGGAGTTTCCCAAAGCCTGGAAGGATAAGAAGCAAGATCGAATGAACCAGCGGAAGTAGGGATACCAGCCAACTTCTTATCGGAATGTAGCAAAAAGTTTTTCGAGGAAGGATTTTCACTCCAATCATCCAAATACGCAAAGAAACGATAAACCAGTAAACCTGGGAATGAAGAAGTTTGGGGAAAGCTCTCGTGAGCCATTAAAGTGTTGGGAATGTGGAGAGCCTCATCTAAGGAGGAACTACCCACATTTAATTTCAGCAAACGAAACTGGTGTTCATAATTTGCAGGAAGCCTCGACGATGGGAGACATGGGAAGAAGCCTACATCTGATAAATGCAGCCATAGATGGTCGACAGGCTGACCACCAGTCCTCGGTGGTAAAAATCGAAGGTAAAATCAATAAAACTCAAATTTCTGTTCTAATTGACCCTGTAACTATGTTAAGTTATATTACCCTTGATGTAGTAGAGTCAAATAAACTTAAGAAACGAAAGAAAGCAAAATCATGGCTTGTACAACTAGCAACATGTACTAAAAGGAAAGTAGTTGACTTTATTTATGACTTTGAGTTCAGCTTAGATGGTCAATATATAAGAACAAATATGAACATCCTACCACTAGGATCTTACGATATGATTATCGGGATGGATTGGTTGGAACAACACAAAGAAGTACTAGATTGTTATACAAAGATACTTAGCTATAAATACGATTTTGGCACTGCTAGAACAACCCAAGGTATACCAAAACTGGTATCAGTCAGACAAGTTTTAGCGATGCAACTCAAGAAATGTATGAGGAAGGGATGTCAAGTTTATGCCAACCAAGTGATGAATCTGTTAGAAAAAGAAGTTAAGCCAAAGTTAGAAGACTTCACTATCTTACATGAATTCAGAGACATGTTTGTGGATGAGATACCAGAATTACCTCCTAGAAGGGAAATAGACTTCTCCATAGACCTACTACCTGGTTCAACCCCTAATTCAAAGGCACCGTACCGAATGAGTCTACCAAAAATGATAGAATTAAAAATACAATTACATGAATTGTTGGACAAAGAGTATATCAGACTGAGTGTCTCACCATGGGGGCACCAGTCCTCTTTTTGAAAAAGAAAGATGGTACTCTAAGACTATGTATCGATTATAGACAACTGAACAAAATGACTATTAAGAACAAATACCCCTTACCAAGGATAAATGATCTGTTTGATCAAGTAGGTGGGGCCAAGATCTTTTCAAAGTTGGATTTACGATCTGGTTATCATCAAGTTAGGATAAAAGACAAGGACATAAGCAAAACAACTTTTCGGGAAAGATATGGACACTACGAGTTCGTAGTCATACCTTTCAAACTCACTAACACACCAGCCACACTTATGTGCGTAATGAACAATATCTTCAGTCAGTGCTTAGACAAGTTCGTGGTAGTATTTATCGATGACATTCTGGTCTATTCAAAAACGGAGGAAGAACATGATGAACACTTAAGCTGAAAACGTTGAGGAAACACAAACTATACGCCAAATTTGACAAGTGTGACTTCTATCAAAAAGAAATACAATATCTAGGACACGTAATTTCAACAGAAGGCATTGTCATAGACCCAGAGAAGACAAAAGCCATTATGGAATGGCCGGTACCTAAGGATGTAGCGGATATCCGGTCATTCATGGGAATCACCGAATATTACCTCATGTTTATAGAAGGGTTTTCTAAGATAGCCTACCCTATCACGTCATTACAAAAGAAAGGGACCAAGTTTAACTGGTCAAAGAAGTGTCAAGGCAGTTTCAACAAACTAAAGGAATTATTGACAACTGCACCCATATTGAAGGTAGCAGACCCAGATAAAGACTTCACCATATGTGTTGATGCAAGTAAAGAAGGACTAGGTGGTGTCCTAACTCAAGAAGGATACGCTATTTTTTATGAGTCCCGGAAATTAAAAGAACATGAGAGAAATTATGTCACTCATGACTTAGAATTGGCAGTGATAATACATGCCTTAAAAATGTGGTGACACTACATAATGGGCAAAAAAATTCTACTATTGACGGATAATAGCGGGGTGAAATATATGTTTAACCAACCAGACCTTAATGTAAGATAGGCAAGATGGCTAGCCTTCTTGAGCGAATTCGACTTCGAGGTCAGACATATCAAGGGTAA
Source organism: Picea sitchensis (assembly GCA_010110895.2). NCBI lineage: Eukaryota > Viridiplantae > Streptophyta > Pinopsida > Pinales > Pinaceae > Picea > Picea sitchensis. The sequence goes on from SNQJ01S0114651.1 coordinate 5,613, forward strand.
GGAAAATAAAGTAGCAGACACTTTAAGAAGAAGAGTCCATGGGTTATTTGAGATAAATATCAGCAGGGCAAAAAGTGAGTTGGAACAAAGGATAAGAGCAACAGGTATTAACGACGAAAATTTCACTAAGATGATGGCAAAATTACAAAACAATATCGCAAACTCAGATAAACCAGATCTAAGTATCGACAAAAAGGGACTATTACGATTTAAAAACAGACTTTACATACCAGATTCAGTAGAGTTAAAATTAACAGTCTTGGACGAAGTGCATAAGAAACCATATCCTGGCCATCCACGTTACCAGAAAAAAATAACAACACTTAGAAAACTATTTTACTAGCCGAATATGAAAGGCGAAACAACAGAATACTTGGCTAGGTGCCAGGATTGTCAGCAGGTTAAGGCCAAGCACCAACATCCAATCGGCCTATTACAACCATTACTAGTACCAGAATGGAAATGGGAGACCATATTGCTGGACTTTATAACAGGTTTTCCTAAAACTCAGAAACAAAATGATTCTATCATGGTTGTAATCGATAAACTCAGTAAGTTTGCACACTTTATTCCTGTAAAGTCTACTTTTAAAGCTATAAACATTGCTGAAATATTCATGAAAGAAATTTTTAAACTGCATGGTATTCCTAAAATTCACATCCTCTTTTTGGAAGGAATTGTTTGCAGGGCTAAATACTAATCTAAATTTTAGTACAATCTATCATCCACAAATGGATGGACAAACCGAAAAAACAAACCAAATTATAGAGGATATGCTCTGCATGTACGTAAGAACAAAACCGAGCAAGTGGGAAGACTACCTGCACTTGGTAGAATTTGCATATAACAATGGGTACCAAACTTCGGCTAAGTTGAGCCCTTTCGAAGTACTATATGGAAAAAAGTGTACGACTCCAATTAGTTGGGATAACCCGGTTGACAGACTCATGGTTGGAGCAGAGATGCTCCAAGAAATGGAAAACATGGTAAGGAATGTACAACAGAACTTGAAAGAAGCACAGGACAGATAGAAGAGCTATGCAGATCAGAAAAGAAGACACTTGGAATTTCAAGTGGGAGACCATGTTTATTTGAAGGTCAAAGCATGAAAGAGCTCATTGAAGTTAGGGAACTGTGCCAAGATGGCACCTAGGTTTTGTGGGCCCTTCGAGATACTAGCTCTAATTGGACCCGTAGCATACCAACTTGCACTTCTCGCTAATCTAAGAATTCATAATGTATTTCATGTTTCTTTGTTAAAAAAATATATTCATGACCCTACTCATATGAATGATTGGAACTTGGTGCAGGTGGAACCTGAAGGTGAGTTCCAGGTGGAACCCCTGGGCATTCTGGACCAGAGAGAAATAACACTTTGGAATAGAACCGTTGCTCAGGTAAATGTGAAATGGAAGCACTTTAGTCCTGAGGAGGCCACTTGGGAGTTGGAGGGAGATTTGTGGAAATCTCATCCAATCCTGTTCCAAGGAACGAACAATGAGGACAATGTTTTACTGAAGGGGGAAAGGATGTGACATCCCCAAAAATAAATTATTTTTGAAATTTAAATTTGTTGGAAATTTATTCTGTTTTTAGTAAATTTGAATTTGGAAAATTTTTGCCATTTATGGAAATTCCGAATTTTGAATTTGATAATTGTAATTAATTATTATGACTATTGGACAGAGACCTAATTTGACCCAACTAACTATTTGACTATGACACTTGTATAAAAACAGAATATTTTATATTGATTTCAGGAGGACAAATGGAACAACCATGTTAAATTTAACTGACCATGACTCCATGAGTGGGGAACATGTTGGAACTACCTCTAGGATGATTGTTACAAGTGGAAAATCAGTGATTTGGCCATTGGCAGCCCCTGAAAATCAGGGATTTAGAAAGATGCAAAAATTCCCAAGGGAGGGAAAAAAGACCTAGGCAAATTGATAAATAACATATGTGAGGAGGCAGGATGCTGCCAAGTATGCTGGGAAATAGACTCTTGATTTTTACTTTCTGTTATGAACACTACTGAGTGAGTGTGAGGCAAGAGGAATCTATTGGAATTGAAGGACATTGTTGAGGAGGAGTTCCTAGTTCGTTCTCATGGATTCATGGTCAGGCTAGGGGGTGAATCCGGCAATTGATTTTGGCTGCCTATTCTAAGGTTGGGAGGAACGTGGTTGTTCCCTTTGTCATTCCGTGAATTGGTTCGGATATGATAGATTCCTTCTTCTTTGCTTGAATGATTTTGGGTAATATGATATTATGCATCTGTTGGTGTTAAGTTGAAATAATTTCCATGGATGATATATGTTTTTTTTTTTTTTGTATGAAGTTACAGTCAAAAGTTAAATCTCTAGGCAGAATTACCTATGTACACCTAAACTTGAAAGAATAGATCTACTACAAGAGTACGTTCATTACTATAACTGAAATATTAGGAAGATCTATCCATAAATATTTGGAGTTGAGCATTCCTGTATATATGTTACATATCAACTTATATATAAATGATTACAGTTTATTATCTGTTGTAGGAACGATTGTATCTATATGGTTCTGTATGTCATATATTGGATAATCATCTATTCTATTAAGGAATATACTTAAATTACTACTATATTGTGACTCATTGTCATCACAAGTTCCATGTACAAGTGTATGGGTTTATAAACAACACGTATTGTCTGTAGTGGTAATAGATTTGAATCTGGACAGTGAACTATTTTACAAAACCACTGTGTTTTTTTTTGTCGTGCTTAGGATAGATCTATTCTGCTCGAAGCATTAAATTCATCGTGCAAATTTTCAAAACTTCAAGTCCTGGAAAATCTTCTACCTGTCATAAGATCATCATGAGCCATACGAATTTAAGGGTTCATTTCTGTAGTGGAATTTCAAACCTCTGTAAACATTTGTAGAAAACTGGAATGAATTTTCAAAAGTATTATATCTTTTTTCTAACTCTACAGATTTAAAGGCCTTATTAATTTAATAATGGGTTTACAAAGTATCAAACAAACTTATGACTGAAGTTATGAATATATATATGTAAATGTTCATTCAATAATCGTTATAACGGATGGCATAGAATTAGTAGCATACAATTGTAAAGGATTACACTAGAATCAAAACACGGAGACATCATTCACGTTACACTGATAGATTCCAGACTCTTGTAAATACCCAAGGCTTAAGTTTTCGGTTGCACCAGCTTGACAAGGAAACGATTAACTCAAACATTCGTACATTCGGAAAACTAGGTACTTAGTTCCAGAAATTGGAGTACACTCGGGTCGAACACAACAGAAAGATAGGTCTAAACTATTACAGATCTAGGATAAACTTTACAAGAGAAAACACAAGTGTTTTTATTTACCAACACGCTTGTAGGTATGTCGAGGATCTATGATGCCAAAAAAACCGAATTGAAGTAAGGCTACAATGGATGGAAATAAAATACCATTGACAATTCATTTCATTTCAAAAATGTCGAGAACACAGTCCCAGTATAGGAAAGAAATCAATCATATTTTTCCTTCGAATAATACTTAATACAAGTCATAGTAAGAAATCGATTTAATCCTTGGGTAAATATACAAATTTAAAGTTGACTCTTGGAACTCGACTGTGAGAAGGAGTAACAAAGTTAAAAGCTAACACACAGTGAACCAATTACAGAAATGGTTCCTTAATTGAATTATTCTACCATTAATTGTCTAGGCCTTCTAGGCAGGGGAAAAATGGAACCCAAGTACCTATTTAAGAGGGGGTGAAATCTCTGAGAGTGTTTCCTCGCGTGGTCGAAACCCCTGCACAGAGTTGCGAGAAATGCCCTTAAAGTTTTGTTCGACAGAAATACAAATAAAATAAACAGACGAAAATGAGCAATTTTAGGAAAGAGTTCTCCAAAGTAATACTTAACTTAAGTAGAGGGATATGATTATCCTTCGCCATCTCCAGGAGCCACATATTTCTCCAGACCTGAAAGGGGAAGAGGAGTCCTAAACTTCTTGATGGGTACCCTCGCAAAACCAAAGGGGCCCATCATTAGCGTTAAGAATCAATGAATAAACGAAACAAGAACAGATCCAAGAACCAATACACGAATGCTGGAGCATGACCAAACTGCATAAAGCATAAACTCAAGATCCATCTTACAGAAATATAAAGAAAACAATAAAACAGAACCAATGATCTATCTAACACTCTGCAAATAAGTTTTAAGGAAATGTAGGGTCGACACAATGCCAAAACCCCAAACGCGTATGCCTGGTAAGATGCTCGAAAAGAGAAAAGGGGGGCACACTGAACTTAACCAAACATCTTTAACTTCAGTCATAGTATAATCCTTGCTCAAGGTTTTGGCCAACTACTATCTTTTCTGGGAGATTCTCAAATAAGAAAAAAATCACAGTCTTACAACTTATCGAAGAGTATTTGGGATGGACCCCTGTTTTCCTTTCACAACCCAGATAGAAACAACTTGCCAGAGAGGTTCCAGAATAAAAACTAAATAGGCTTAGCATACAGGCTTGTATAAGATCCTAACCAATTTAAACATACGAATTTCGTTTTCGATGAAGCATAACCAGGAATAGTAATAAAAGAATGACGAGTATAGGAGGAGGGAAAAAAGGGCCTACGAGCAATAAACGGGATAATACCAGAACAGTAAGCCGAAAAAAAGGACGAAAACTACAGTAAAATTATTATTTAGGATGGATACATATCGAATAGGAGAAATATGGGAGATTCTCCAAGCCACCATGCCCGTGCACAGTAAAGTCAAGAACAGAGGAAAACACAGGATCCAACTCAGAGTAGATTGGCACAAAGAAGAAAATGAATCATGGCTTCTACCCTAAAACATGAGCCCACGCATATTGAATGTGGTGGGTACGACGAGGAAATGCACCATGTGACAATAATGAAGTGGAGTATTTGGGTTGGAGGAGGGTACAGGGTGACTCTCGTTTCCCCTCCACCTCCATTAATGGTTGGACAGAAAATTAAATTCGACTGTCAATACATCTAGTCACATTTAATAAAATTAAGAGGAAAAGTAAGGATCTCCTCAAAACCCTTTTACTGCTAGTTCATCTAGTGTCAGTGGTTGAAGTTAGTTAAGCCTGGAAGGTTTAATCATCTGTCACCTTAGGGATTCACTTCCAACCAAGTAGATTATTGGGTTATGAATTTATTCAACAGAGTAATTCCCAAGGAAGCCCTCGAAGTCCATAGTCACCTTTACCAAAAGAAAAACCAATAAATCTAACGTTAAAGAAAATATTTCGACCCCCTTCCTTGTGTCTCTAAAATTTTCGGGGACTTGAAGTTTAGTCTTGTGCGCGTGTATGAGAGTGGATGTTTAATAAGAGGCTGAAAACCTAAGTACTAGGCCTATGTCCACCTTTCACATTAATACAAAGTTTTAACATTTAACCACTTACGAAGATGAGTATAACTTAAATGAGTATTGAAGAGTAAACATAAATTGAATACACAGGATATTACGATTTTTAAGGATTAATCCCCTTATTATAAATCTATCATGTAGACTTAGAGCGTAATTCTCTTAGAAGAATTTTTTTTTTTATGACGAAATTGAGGTTTATTACATGCGTCTTCATCAAAAGTCACGTCCCTGCTGATCTCAATGTGACGATGACCTAGTATATAGATTCTGAAGGCCTTGGAGACCTCATAGTATCCCACAAATATTCCCTTCTTTCCTGAAGGTTCCATCTTGTTTCTCTTCTCTTTCGGTATA
>SNQJ01S0114653.1:4139-20987 GCA_010110895.2 Picea sitchensis
TGAATTCGTAGGTTGGTGCACTGAGAAATATTCCCATGCAGAAAGAGTAATTGTAAATAAACAGGGGTCTCAAGTCATTTGTAGAATAGATAGTCTGTCAGTTCGAGAGTCACTCAATATATCATAAGTTTTTTCCATAAATTCTAAGTCATTCAACGAAGGAAACATGATTAGGGTTTACAGAGAATGTTAGCCAAAGCCCAAAATTCAATTTCTACAACAAATCATTAAACCTGAAAAATGTCAGAGAGTTTGTCCTTACCAATGAGTATCAACATGATGGTCATTGAAGTTCAGTGGGTTTGTTCCCTGTTGAGTAAGGTCCTAGGTCTATATAGTTATACATATGTTTTTGAAGTCATGTTTGGTTTTCTTTTGATTTTTTTCAAATTAGAGTATGGTCAGTCAATCCAAATTAATTTTGATGAATTCCTAGCTGACACCATTCACAAGAAGCTAGTGAATTTCCACTCTTTGAGACATTTAAGATATTATACATATATGTTAAAGGTTTTCTTAGCAAGTAACCATGGAGAAATCCCTGAAGAAAATTTTATATCTACTAAATGTAAAAGAATCACTTTGCTCATATTCATCAATAAGGTCATGTCAAGAATCTATTCTCTGATTTTTAATGCAAGTTTACCCAGAGTTTTGGAGGACATGAAGATTCACCTATAGCCAAATCCAGAGAATAGAGTAGGAGACTTGGTACTTTTTATGCATTCAACAATGATTTGGGTATATGGTTTTCATGATTCTCCTTACTTGTTACCTGTTTTCCTAACTCCCATGATTTTTTCTCTTGAGTTCATTAGGCAGAGAATCATCTCTGAGACAAAAAAATTCATCAAATTGCATAGAGCTTCTAGCATTAAATTTCCCTTTGTTATTGGTCCTTTTGTTGTTAAGTACAGATCATGTTTATCACAGGTTAAGACAAAACTCAAAGATTTTATTTTTCCAGAAATAAAAGGAAGAAAATATGATCCACATCAGATCATATCCAAGAGAAGACAGATGAATAAAAATGCACCTTAAGAACATGAGTATGTTGAAGGCTTTGACAAATTAGATAATTTGTAAGTGTGTATTGATGTGGAAGCACCTTTGTAGCAAGTAAAAACACAACAAGCTCCTCAAACGTTAGTGATTAAAATTCCCAAAAAAGTGTGTACAACAAAAGAAGTATTTCAGAGACTATGGATATTGATGTTGAACAAACTACTAAAAAGAAGATGAAAAATATTCAGCCAAAGCAGATTGTAGATTTGGAAGATGAAGGACCCAGAGATCAAGTGAATTTGAACATTGTGGAAAGTGGTACCATTATTGTAGAAGTTGAGGAAAGAAGTTAGCTTGAAAGTGAAGGTATCTCAAGAGCCTTTCACAGTCAGAAATATTATTTTGATAAAGCACCTGATATAGCCTATCAGTCTAGAGAAGACCTAGAAAAACAATATGTTGAAAAAAAAAATGTGGCTTTGGGTGAAATGAGGGATTTGTTTCTTGAAGTGGAGAAAGTTTCTCAACAAAAATATTCCATGTTCGCTGTGAGGGATACTGAAAATAAAACCTTTAATATTGCAGTTGCAGAGGAGGATAAAGTATCTGAGATTAAAATTGATTATGACAAGATAAGTGCCCCTGAAAAAGTGCAATTCCATAAGCAGACCAATGATTTGTTGTATTCTGATTATTTTAGTTTAAATTTGAAAAATGCAAAGCTGACATCCTTAGATGAAAAATTAGAAGGATAACTAAGACAAGAAAAAGCAACCAACAAAGCTTGGTAGACTCAAATTAAAAGGATTGAGTCTGAAGGATCTCAAGGTGTGAAGTCTTTATTGGATGAAAAAGATAAAATAATTTCGAGTTTGAAGAAAAAGTTGAAAATTCCTGCTATAGAACATCCACAGAAAGCATAATTGGTATATTTAGAAAAGGAAAAAGAAACATTTTGGAAAGAAGCACTAGATTATAAGGCCAAACATTTGCAGCTGGAAAAGATGGAATGGTCTCAAGAAAAAGTAGAGTTGGTGACTAGAGCCATGGTTTTAGCCCCTGCTACAGGAACGAGATCAACCATTGAAGAAATTGTTCAGGCTATGTCACAGGTCAATCTGAAAGAAGTCCATAGATCAAAGGGTTAAAGGAAAACATGGAGAAATTGGAGCAGGAAGTGTGCACAAAAGATGAAAAGATATCCCAAATTCAAAGGGAAAAGGTAGCCTTGTAGGAGAAGATTAATAAATTGAATTCCAGATTAAGAGGTAAAAGTTTGTTGCAAGGATATAAACATATCATATGGTATTATATAGCTTCCGAGGCTGCTAAATTTAGATCACATTCAAATTTTGTAAATGATAAGGATAATATAGCAATCACAACCATGCATAGATGCACTGTTGTTAATGAGAATTTATCCAAAAAACCATCTGAATGGGCACAAAATGCTATTAATATTTTCAACTCAGTTCCTCATATAGATCTTCAAACCATTGGGGTAAAAGACATGACTTCATTAATCATCTGGGCCAAAAGGATTATTGCAAAACATAATCTTTTGAAATCAATCCCGAATAAAGCAACACAGATGGAACAAAGTGTGCAAGATTTTAAGAATTAGTTTGAAGAATTTTTCATAAAGGGATTTCCATCATTCTAGGATGGTAAAGGTAAGTTACATGATCAAGAAGAATATAATGCACTCTTGACTCAGTCAAGAATGGACCACTCCAAATTTGAAATCTTGGAGGAGTGTTTGAAAGGGGCTACTTTAGTTGATAAACTGAGTATACATTTTGAAATTTTAAATCCATTTAAGATAGTCAAACTTGGTCTACCTGTCATGTCTTATGCCACTTGTATTGACTTAGAAATTTTATTGAAAGAAATGACAGATTATGAGGTTCCTTCCAAATTGCAATGGAAGGAAATAGTCATATTGGGAAAAGACCAAATATAATTTCCCAGTATCAATTAAATGATTTCCAGTTGTCGAAAAAAGGGCAGGAAATCAAATGAGGGCACAATCAAAGTCAAAGAATGAAGATAAAGGACCAAACTATAGGAATATTCGCAAATCCTAGATTTTGTGAACTGAAATTTTCTATTCTAGTGTAATCGGTTAAAACCGAATGAAACAATTGTTGTATAAATATTGTAAGTTCTGATGTATTCGAGGTTGGAAGAAGTACAAAGGACAACTTGGCATTGAACATTGTACACAATTTTATGAATTTGAATGAAATACTAATGCACATGTCCAAAGTTTTTTCATACCAAAGATTCTATTGGTAATGATCTGAAGTATGTTTTCCTTCATGTATGTTCTTCTTGTTCCTCTATCTTTCATCTGTTTATGCTCATACATTTAAATTGGATATAAAATGGTTTGAAATTCATATTAAAAGGTTCTTTAGATTATAACAATTCAAATACTGTCTATTCTTTCTTAACTCATCAGAATTCAAATTAATGGTGCTCTGAATGTTGTTATATGTTTTCCTTTTTCTTGCATTCTACAATATTGATTTAAAAAATTGAAAGATCATTGCCTACCTAGCCTTTGCTTCCTTGAGATTTCTATATACCAGAAACAATTTTTATTTTCTTTCAAAGATTGAATCCATTGCCCAAATAGATCCCTTTCTTCTTTCCATCAAAACCTTTAAAATCCCTTCACCTATTCAAAAACCTAGCCACTGATATTCAAAGAAGATTCATCTTTAGAGACAAAGTGGCAAGAGAGATCCCTCTCATAACTGAAAATCTAGTTTCAGTTCTAAAGTGGTTATGTGGTTACCTTTGTGAGTTGCCTCCTCAATCTAGGAAATTTACTTAGTGTTTACATTTTGGCATCGTTGTCGGGGACGAAAAGTGAAATTTCCATGGGAAAGAACGAATTAGAGTTTCAGATTTGATTCCTAAAGGTAATAGTGAATCAAACATTTTATCGACTGAAAAAACATTTACCATGGCGACTTCATTTTATAAGATCAGTAGAAAAAGGGTAACTTTTTAAAGAAATCCTAGCTCCAAAAAAGACTTACACTAGGAGAAACCCATATCTAGAACCTATAGCATCTGTGTCTGATCCTAAGAAACACTTACATAAAAGGAAAGAAAGGGTAGTTGACTGAGGTATTTTTTTGGACATAAATTTATCATTGCCTAAAGATAGAGTGAAAAGCATTGATGACCTTGATTTTGACATAAAATTTGAACAAACTTTGTTTAGATCTAAATCACAGTCTAACTTGAAAGAAGTTTTGTTTGATGAGAAGAAATTTCAATCTCTGGTTTCTACTCTCCCCATTCAAACTATTGTCATTCCCAATCAGACTGTTCAGCCAGTCCAAAATCCTCTTAGATCCATTGCAACAAGATTTTCTCCCCTTGTTTTACCTACTCAATTGCATGATTTACCTCAAAATTATAATCAAAGAATTAAGTCATATGATGCATAAGAGAATGTTTCATCTCAGAAACACTTAGATTGGTTTAGTGATTTTGTTGACTTGGAGGAGGTAGATGATGAAGATGTAAAAGTGAGACTGTTTGCAGAAATTCTCTCAGGTGAGTTAGGAAATGGTTTAAAGCTCTTCCAACAAAAAGCATCCCCAACTTTACAACATTTGAAACCATTTTCCTTGCAAGATGGGGTGACAGGAAATCCTCTTCAACTGCTGACTCAATATAATAACATAAAGAGATCACCCACTGAGACAATACACAAATTTTTAACCAGATTCATGAGGGTATATAATTCAATCCCAACTGAAGTTAAACCCCCTCCTGGAGCTGTCCAACTTCGTTATGCTGACTCTTTTGACAGTGATTTTGATTTTCTACTAAGGGAAAGGAGATCTACCACACTAGATGACATGATGAATGATGCAATTGAAGTAGAAGTAAATCTGATGGCATCGRGAAATATTTTTTTTGTAAATAAAAAAGGSCAATTCCTATTATAACTTATCACATACAAAACAACACTTGTCACTAGGCTTCCAACTATTCTGTCGAATTAGTGGAAACCAGGATAGTTGGCAGCTTGTGATGTCCAAGTCTAAAAAAGGTGGTTCGTCATATTCCCTTCCAAGAGGAAACCAAGGAAGGTGGTAGCCTATAGTCTTTATATCAAACATTGCAACTAGAAGTAAAACTAGACTAGACTTAGAACTGAACATAGGACCAAAATTAAGACTGACATCTAAGCAAGAGATTGTACACCAGAACCAAAAAGAGCTCCAAGCAATGTAATTACCCATTAGCATCAGAAGTTGCATCGTTGGGATATCTGTTTTGCATGTCATTCCGAGTTTGCAGGACAAAAGGCCTTGCACACGCCGGACATTTTTTCCCAGCTGGTGCATTGGAGAATGCCTCATACAACATATCAATGTGTTGGTTCATGAGTATGTCATGGTGGATCTAATATTCCATATGGATCTGCATATCAAACACTAACGCCAATTGTTTCGGGTGGAAGAAGGGTGGGGGGGCACGCCATGGTTCCAAGACAATCGAGATAGGAGGTGGCACAAGGACCTCGCCACCCTCCACCACCGCGCCACCCGAACCATCCAAAACCTCTCCTATAGAATCCTGTTCTCCTTCTTGTACGCCATTCGTCCTTGCGTGCCATCCCTGTGCGTCTTCCTCCTTCCCAAGGTCCTCATCCTCCGCTGCAACATTGGATAATTCATTATCTCCTGGAAGAAGGGCATCCTAAGAGTCAAGGTGTAGGAATTCCTCCTCCACGATGCAGATGTGAACCTCCTCTATGTCCTCCATGGTGCTGGTGCAGTGGAAAACCTAAATGGCTGGTGTAGTGGCGTCCACTAAAAATTTTCTTGGGGGTTGCCAATTCTCTGTTAGGGTGAAGAGAAGGGACTCTGAAGGGATCTGTAAGGGTTCCTCTGGGATCACTTCCTCCATGTAATCCATAGGAGGCGACCTTTCCTTCTCTTTGCTGAGTGTAGCCTGAGTGCGCTTAGTGCAGGCTATGGAGAGTGATCTCTCTAATAGCTGCCTCCTCCTCTGTCGTGCGGTAAAAATATGCTAGGTAGGGCTGCGACATGGCCTGCCTCTCTCCCTTGGCATCGAGGAAGTGATGCGTATAAGTAGCGTGGAAACAGTTCTGCAGTGGTTGCACCAGAGCATTGAGATGCTTGCCTGGTGCAGGTCGAAGGTGAAATGGTGTAGGCTGGTGCATTGATGGATAATATTGTAGAGGAGAGACATGACTGCTCCCAATAATGCCCGCCATCCATTGAATTCCATTGTCATCGATATTCTCACGCAAGGGAGCCATCCTTTGTCTCTTGACAGGCAATAATGGCAAGCTCCCATAATTAATGGAGAGGGAATGGGAGCCATCCTAACATATTTATGGCTTGGCTCAGGATTGTGTTACGTGGCCACTATGTGCTACGTAGCACCCCATCTGAGGATGGCATCAATAAATATTAAGCACAATCCTGACACTGATATGAAAAATGTTGAAGGAGAAGCTCAACCCTCAACTTCCCAAACATCAGACAAGCAAATTGATTTAATGGTAAAAACTATGGAAAGGTTGGTGGAGAACCTATCTTTAGACAATAAACCTACCATCAGAGATCAAACTGATTTTATACACATAAATCCTAATTTCAGAAGAGCACCAGTTCCACATATTAGACAGAGAGACCAAATAAATCAAGGTGATCAACAAGTTAAACCCCCTTTCCAAAATAATTATTTAAATGAGAATTTTGATGAATTTATTGAAGACAATATACATTGCTGTGATGGTACTGAAACATATGTGTTCCTAACGAAAGAAGAGCATGATCAATTTATGGATGCAAATGATAAGTTTATGCAGGAAAATGATGACATATTGTTAATGGAAACAAAAGAATATAAGAAGGGGTTTCAAAATTCCATCATGTAGTTTCAGAAGTAATACAATATCAGAAGTAAAAAGGTGTCTGTAAACCCACCAAAAGGGAATCCTACAAAGGAGCCTCAAGTCAATTTACCTTCTTCAAGTCAGTCTAAGAAAGACATTTTTGCAAAGGAGGTATTGGAGAAAGGAAAATAGAAAGAAGAGCCCCAAAAGAAGGTACCAGAGATAAAAAGGGATGCAGTCATCAAAGAGGTAGAAAAAACATAGTGTCCTTTTATCTTTTAAAGTGAAATGGAAAAAATCAAAATTTATGTTCCTTTTAGTGAACTGATAAGGAATGGTGAATATAGAAGCCAAATCATTAAAATTTTGAAAATGGAAGAAGCATTTGATACTTTGAGTGTGCAAGATGATCACCCTTCAATCTTATTTGGTCCTCGGGTGGAAAAAACTGGTGATGATGGTGATATACCTCATTTCTATGTCAGCCTTAAAGTTCATGATATGACCTTACACAATGCAATGCTAGATTCAGGAGCATCTCATAATTTGATGCCAAAAGTAATCATGGATGAACTAGTCTTGCACATTACTAGGCCTTACAAAGATATTTTATCTTTTGATTCAAGGAAGGTAAATTTTTTAGGTTTAATCGAAGATCTGGTTGTGTCTCTATCTTAAATTCCATTAAAGAATCTAATCACGGATGTAGTTGTTGTTGGCATCCCTCCAAAGTTTGGCATGCTTTTCTTAAGATCATGGGCTGCAAAGTTGAAAGGTACTCTACAGATGGATATGTCATATGAAACTATACTAGTGTTCAACCAAGAAAGGAGACTGTACAAAGAAGTATTGTTGAAGTACATTGTGAGTAGCAAAAAGAAACCGAACAATCATCCTATTTATTCTATTGATACTGAGGTTGGTTTTTCAATTTTCTATAATGACCTGTGATTTGAGGAAGAAGAGCCAAAGACTGTTGAATTTCCCGTGGAAGGTGAGGCTGATCATCAAGCAGGAAAAATTTTAGACCAACAAAATAGAGAAAATGATGAAATGTGGAGTATGAATTTTGATGGAGCTGCTAGAAAGGAGGGAGCTGGAGTAGGTGTTTGGATAATTCCTCCTAGAACAAGTTCAAAAATTTTCTCTTAAAAATTTTCTTTTGACTGTACAAATATGTTGGCACAGGGGTAGACCCAGGGTTCAATGCTTCAACAACGCACCAACAAAACTCTAACTACTGGCCCTTTCGGTAACACCTGCGAATCAGATGAAGTCTCACCGAAGGTAGAGGAAGGGGGGATTGCAGGACTCAAGTGTCTACAACCAAGCTGGGACACCGATTTGTGATTACAATACTTAACATAGCACTTAAACAACAATATGAATTAGCTTCTTGATTCTCATTCACATCACAGATTAAACCCTTATTATAGTTCAATGCAGTAACCATAAATGTCAAGTACTTCCATTCACTTAGCACAAAACATTTGCTCATATCTAGCATTCAATCATATTTAAGCACTAAGAAACAACATCATATGCATTCAACATACATTATAACAACAAAACTAAGCAAATAAAAAGCATAAATCACATCGCACAAAGCACATCAAGACACAGGATATACGTGGTTCACCCCAGTGTGGGGATACGTCCACTAACTTATTCTTCTTCTTTATTAGTCTTTAATCTTCTTACATTCATCTGCTCCTGTGCACAGAGCCACATAGCCAACTTCGCACTAGACAGGTGACTTGCACACAATGCACTAGGTCCACCTTCCCAAAATTAGGTCAAGGCATAGAGCCAAATCCTTACTAGCACATAGCCTTACTAACATATCATGCACATAGCCAATAAACCAATATCTTACATTGCTTGCACTAAGCTTCTACTACTTTCTACATTACATTCCTTCCTATATGTACTTTTACAAAAGTCCAAAACATGGGAAAACCCATGGGACGACATCCCATAACCCATTACCTAAACCCTAGTAAACCCTTTTCTCGGTCCACAAGCCTACAAAATAAGTGAGATCCCGTGATCTCAGCTCCGCCTAGGCGTTCCATCTTCGACCAGCTTGTTGAAGTCCCAAAATTGGTCAACACGACCAATGTTTCCTCAAAACTTGGTCAAGGGACAATAAGACCCCAACACTCACATGTGACTCGTCTCGAGTCACTCAGATCTAGGAAACACTGCTTCGAAGGCCTCGAGTTGTTGCTTTGCTAGAGCCTCCTACTCGAAGAACTCTTGAATCACTTATTCTGTAACAGGCCCTTCCAAGTGTTGTTTCATTATCGCAACCACTTGGTCTAGCTACGATCATTTTCCTTCAATCTCTTCAAAAAACGTGCAGGTTTTGTCCTGCACTAGCTATAGTCTCTGTGTAACTTCCATGACTCTTCTCTGGATGGCAGTAATCTGCTGCTGGACTGCGCGCTTCTCCTGTGATCTCTTCATTTTCTCAACTGCAGTGAGTGATTTCATCTGTGCTTGCAAGGTGGATGCTTGCTGCTGTGCCTCCTAGATATGTGCTTCTAGTTTCCTCAACTCTAGATCTTCTACGAGGTGTTCGTAGGTCTGCACACTATGATTATTTAATTGCTTAAATTCTGAGGCGAGTGCCCTGATCCTTCCAACTGCGCTCCTAGAAAATTCCTCCCTCTGATTGCACACTTCTTGCGGAGTGGTCGACACTGCTTGAAGTTCTATCTCCGTTATTCGTGCTTGAAGCTGCTGAATGGCCTCAACGAGCTTCCCCACTTGCATCTCGGTTGACTCTTATTCCTCCCGTGCCAAGCCCGAAACAGAGCGAAGTGTTGTAGTCATTGCCTCTTTGACCATAGTCTACTCTATGAGCAATTAGTCTTTTTCTTTCTGTATCTTTGCTTTTTCCTTCTCGAACATTGCCCAAATTTCATCTTTCTCCTTCTCATAGGTGGTTACGCAAGGCTCCGCAACTCATAGTTTCTCCACGATCTCCTCCTTTTCTTTCTTCAAGGCTTTTGTAGACTTCTCCTTTTCTTCTTGGGCTCACTGAATTCAAGCCTCTATTTCATCTGCTAATCTTCGTAATTGGGTGGGCTCATCCCCTAATTCTGCAATTTTCAATGAAGAAGGCGCAGTAGGTACTGTGCGGCTCGAATGTATAGCTTGTTGTATGTCTTTGAGATCTTGCTCGATTCATTCATACATCATCTCCTACTTTGTTCCATGTCTCTGTAAGATAACCTCTGAAGCATCCTCCATAGTTGTGATGATTAGACCGACATTGTCCTCTGTGAGCACGTTCTTCGACTGAGGCTTATTGGTGCGGGTTTTCTTTCTTGTTGAGGGCTTCTACGAAGAAACCTTCATTTTATTCAATGTTTCGGCCTTTGTAGGGGGATCCTTCGACAGTGTAACTTCACCTTTGTCTTTATTTTCTCCTTCTTCCCCTCTTTCTGGATTCACTTTGTCTCCTCCTCCTTCCGCGGGCGAGTCAAGCCTACTTTCCTCTGAGGTGTTGTCCTCCTCATCACTTTCTATGTTCTGCACTTCCTCCTTTTTCTTCTTTTTCTTCACGCTAGTATGTCCATCATGTTCGAACCGAGTGACCAAGGGACTTCTGATGATGTTGGGTTCGGAGAGTTCTACATCTTCAACCGGTACAAGGAACTCCGCTGACCATTCTTTAGTGATCTCCTCCATATCTTCGTCAGTCATCTTATAATAGGACTGCAATTCCTCCTTACTATGTGCGTAGTGATGTAGATAAAGTGTCTATCTACGCAGAACTTCGCTAGAGTTCTGTATTGGTGCAATGTATTTGATGTCATGTGTGGAAATGATTCAATAGAACGCTTCATCTGCTGGTAGTAAGCATGGAAGACAATGTTCGGCTGCCACTGCTTTGACATATCATTTGTATACCACAAGGTGGAAAACCTTGCGACCAACGAATCTGATGGCTCAACTTCTAGAAATGTCACTCCTTCTGACCTCTGCCAAGTGACATAGGTGATCAGTACTAGTAACCAACTGAAATGGAATTCATATCCCTGATCCTGCGCTTCACGATAACTTTTTCGAGCTTGTTGACGAGGTAACTCACCTGGTTCATTTGCATTCCTTCTACGCACTTCCTTGCGAGGTCTACTACAAATCTAGTGACCTGTGTCAGATGGTTCTTTTTGACGATATTTCTAGATATAAGCTGACAAGCTAGGCGCACTGCACCATCTTGGATGGAGGCTACCTTGTAACCTCACTTTCCCTTTTCTACATCGCTATAGTCTTCCTTTATGCGTTGTGCCAGGGAGTGATCTAAAGTCTTCCCTGGGTAGAATTGATAAGGGTCCGATCCCTGCATGCTCAGACCTATGATGAGGTGAATCAGTTCCAGATCCACAGTTACGTGCCTATTGAGCCATAGATATCCTCTGTGATAGCACAACAATATGAGTTTAATGTAGGCGTTAACCTCCTGATGTCGACCAAAGTGAGGGATATTCATTACATTCATGATCGTTTATTGCGCGAGCTCCTTAATCCATGGCTGGGAGACTATGCACGAATTCTTTCTATTCGTCTTCATCAAATACCTATGTGGCACGAGCATCGTGTAGTTATTTCAGTCTCCGAGGTTGAAGTCACTATTCTTCAAGGTTGGGATGTGTCCTAACTGGGGTCCAACTATGCGTTTCCCTTTCGGGATGTACACAATGATCATCGTGTACTCAAATTCACGTGGGATACTGTCGTAGTTAATTGCGCTAGCCAAAGGCACTATATAATATGGCAAGATTGACGGTATCTACTTTGCGTTAGCTAGATCATCGCGGTTCTTTCTTCGCTTCTCAGTAGTACGGCTGGAACGACATCCAGTCGAGGGAGATGCTTTCAATCCTTCAGTATTTGATGCCTATAGTCCTCCAGAAATAACTCTCTCAGCCATGAGATCCACGAGAATCTCCTCCACAGACTTCTCTAATGCGCTATGTTCGCTCGACATTCACACTTGTAATCAAATAGATCGGGTAGGCGAACGAACAAGAGAGGTAATCAAACATATGGCGAGGTTTAGAAATCACATCGTGATATGCAATCGATTCTATGTTAGCTTGGATAATCACATGTGGAAAAAAGTGGTCCCGACGTAACGTCCGACGGGTTAAATAAACAAGTTTCGTAACAAATTCCTCCAACGGGCAGGAATGCCTCAATCAATACGAATCAGTCCGTTATGTCATGGTATCAACAGTCCAACGACAGTCTTTCCATTAATAACTGTGTTTCTATCCATTCCAGAGCATTATTCTAATGGTCAGGGCGCCTCCAACGGTCATATAGCTTCACCGTGGCAAAGTCCCATTCTGCGTGGTTCTGCCATTTCGATGAGGTTCAACTTCTATAGATATGCCTCCTGCAAAGTCTTTTCCAGAGCCTCTTGTAGTTTTCTAGTTTGGATTTCTTCTTACTGAGTTTCCTTGCCTTCTTTCCTGTGATATGAGTCTTTGGATTTCTCTTTCCATTCTTATTCTTATATTTTCGTAGCATAGTGACTTCACGCTGTTGATGTTCTTTCAAAGGGTTCAAAGGTAATACCTATTTTATTACTATGTCCTGGGTGGACATACTTTCTTCTTGCATGGATAGGTCCTTCACACCTTCTTGCGTTCTTTCAACTTTGACAATTACTTGTCTTTCATTCTGGTGCTTCAACTCAACTTCTTGTTCTTTTATCAATCGATCTATTTTTCTGGTTATGAGGTCCCTTAGTTCTTTCTTTTTTTGTTCTGTGGCTTCCTCCTCTGCTTTCCTTTTGATTCGATCCTTCTCAATCCAAGTCTTTCCTAACAAAAGTGGAAAAGGGGCGTTGTTCTCAATAAAATTAATGACTTCAAACTCTTCTTTAGTCGATGTTTCATGAGAAATCAGAGGTATGTTAGTAACTCTTCCACATAGGGTTATCATCTTTCCTTTAAACAAGCCTATACTTCTCAATGAAGGTGTCATAGCAGGCTTTCCCAAAAATTCCCAAGTGCTTTCTAGCATAATGTTCACGTGTGTTTCTTCATCTAATACACAGTCTATGTTGAAGTCTTCTATTCTTGTAACTATGCGCTATTTTTCTTTCAAGATCTATGACAAATTGACATCCTTGTGGTTATCCATTGCTTCTTTTAACTGTACTAACATAGTTTGAGATTTCTCTGATTCTTTCTCTTTCTGATTCTCTAACATATCCGTAGTCTCTTGATCTTCTTTATAGTTTTCTTGTCTCATGTTCATCTTTTCAATTTTAGCAATCATTCTTGGGAAATCCTCAACCTCATGACCAATAACTTTACAACAAAGACAAATAGGACATGTACCAGGGCATTCCTTAGCAAGATGTCCCGATCTTCTGCAATTATAACACAGTGTTAAATGAGCCACAACCTTTCCTCTACTGCGCACTGGGATCACAATGCTGGTTTTGTAATATGCAAAAATTCTTTCTACGTTCCTGCATCCACTTATTAGTCCAAAAATTCTTTCTATGCATAGGAATAACATATTTTTCTCTATTTCTAACAAATTTATTCAGATCAACTCTTTCTTCTAACTGTGCCCTAACTTTCAGACTAGGAAAAAATCTATCAAACATACCTAGATTCATGCTTTCGAAGAAAAAATTTCCACTTATCTTACCTTTACCAGAGAAAAAATATTTAAGATCTTACCTCTTTTCTTCAGATCTAGTTTCTTTCTTAGCACAGAGTTTCGCAAGTTAAGTAGAATACTGTGCATTTCAACAAAAAATCTACGCACAGAGCTTTCTGTTTTCTTCAGTTCCCAGCAATCAAAGTTTCAAGTCTCGACAACGAAACCATTTGTTGGCACAGGAACAGACCCTGGGTTCAACGCTTCAACAACGCACCAAAAAAGCCCTAACTACCGAACCTTTTGGCAACACCTGCGAAGCAGATGAAGTCTCACCCAGGGTAGAGGCAGGGGGGGTTGCAGGACTCAGGTATCTACAACGATGCTGGGACACATATACGTGATTACAATACTTAACAGAGCACTTAAACAACAATATGCATTAGCTTCTTGAATCTCATTCACATCGTAGATTCAACCCTTATTACAGATCAACACGGTAACCATAAAGATCAAGTACTTCCATTCACTTAGCACATAGCATTAACTAAGATCTTGCATTCAATCATCTTTAACCACTAAGAAACAACATCAAATGCATTCAACATACATTATAACAACAACACTAAGCAAATAAACAACATAAATCACATCGCACAAAGCACATCAAGACACATGATATAAGGGGCTATGTCCACCAAGTTCTTCTTTTTATTTATTAGTCTTCAATCTTCTCACATTCATCTTCTCCTGTGCACAGATCCACAGAGCCAACTTTGCACTGGACAGGTGATTTGCGCACAAAACACTAGATCCACCTTCCCAAAATTAGGTCAAGGCACAGAGCCAACTCCTTACTAGCACATAGCCTTATTAACATATCATGCACATAGCTAATCAACCAATATCTTACATTTCTTTCACTAAGATTATACTACTTTCTACATTACATTCCTTCCTATATATACTTTTACAAAAAGGCCTAAACATGGGTAAACCCATGGGTCGACATCCCATAACCCATTACATAAACCCTAGAAAACCCTTTTCTCGGTCCACAAGCCCGCAAAACAAGCGAGATCCTGTGATCTCAGCTATGCCTGGGCACTCCATCTTCGACGAGCCTGTCGAAGTCCCAAAAGTGGTCAAACACAACCAATGTTTCCTCAAAACTTGGTCAAGGGCCAACAAAATAACATGACTGAATATGAGGCATTGATTTTGGGTTTGAACCCTTTGAAAGAATTGGGTGCAAAAAAAATAGCTGTACATGAGGATTCTAAGCTTGTCATAAATCAGGTTAAGGGAATCTATCAGTCAAATAATCCTAGGTTAAGGGCATATAGAAATATAGTTCTTGACTTACTTGAAGGTTTTACAGAATATAATCTCTCAGTGATTCCAAGAGGACAAAATCTAATTGTTGATGCATTAGCCACTTCAGCCTTTATTTTCAAGATTCCTATCTTTCCTAACAAAAAATATGAAAATGAAGTAAAACACATGCCAACAGTACCTGATAACATCAACTATTGGAATATTTTTGAGAATGACAAGTAGGTGGTAAGATTTCTCCAAATGACTGATGAATTTTGCAACTCAAATATTGATGATGAAAATTGTTGTCATTAGGAAGAGGATGCATTCATGTTCTCAAATGATGACTGTTTCCAAAATCAGATTGCTGGTAGAGATATTGTTCAACTCAAAAATAATATCATTCCCAAGGGTTTGGTCCCATTGAATTTTTTTTGAAAATAATGATGTGGCAATAAATCCCAAGGTCACTACAAATGATGAAGCAATAGAGGATTGTAATATTGGGATTCGGGAAGATCCCAAAATCATCAAAATGTCCAAGACACTTAGTCCATAAATAAAGAAAAGATATATCATATTAATGAAGGACTTGCCATATGTTTTTTCCTGGAGCTATGAGGATTTGAAGGTTTATGACACTAAGGTGATTCAACATGTAATTCCAATAAAATATGATCACAAAAATTTCAAACATAAATTGAGAAGGATTAATCCTTTGCTACTGTCATTAATTGAGAAAGAGGTAAGAAATTTGTTTGATGCTAAGATTATAGTGTCTTTAAGATTCTCTAAATGGTTGGCTAACTTAGTTCCTATCAGAAAGAAAAGTGGTGAGATCAGGTTGTGCGTAGACTTTCAAAATCCGAACAGAGTTTCTCTCAAAGGCAATTATCCTCTTCCCAAGATGGATTACATTCTGCAGAAGTGGTTGGATAACAGAAAATGTCAATGCTTGATGGTTTTTTCTAGATGCAACCAAATCATGGTGCATCCTGATGATCAAGAGAAGACAACCTTCACAACACCTTGGGGTACATTCATGTATGCCAAGATGCATTTTGGGCTCATCAATGCAGGGGAAAATTTCCAAAGGGCTATGGACATAACTTTTTCTCATGAGAAATATAAGTTCATTGTTAATTATTCAGATGATATTACCATGTTTTCAGATTCTGATGATGAACATCTAAAACATTTGAAAAGTTTTTTTTCAGAAATGTAGGAAATTTGGCATTTCATTAAATCCAAATAAATCTAACTTTGGAATGCAAGAGGGGAAACTACTTGGTCATATTATTTCAAAAGAAGGAATAAAGATAGATCCCAATCGAGTGGCTGCAATTCTGAAAATTGACACACCTAGGAGAAAAAAGGAGGTGTTTCTTGGAAGAGTAAACTTTCTGAGGACATTTATCCCCAATCTGGCTAAAATCATAAAGTACATTACCAACATGCTCATAAAGGGTAGCAAGATAAAGTGGACTCCAGAAGCTAGGAGATCCTTTGAGGATATTAAAGTGGCATTGACCAAGGCACCAATATTGGCCAGTCTAGATTATACAAAGGATTTCATCTTGTTCTCTTTTGCATCAGAACACATTATTGTTGGTGTCTTGTTGCAAAGAGATGAACATAATTTCGAAAGGCCCATAGTCTATTACAACAAAAATCTGAGAGACTCTCCATTGAAGTATGACATCATGGAGAAGAAATCATATGCACTAGTAAAAGCCCTGAAAGAATTCAAAATTTAAATCTTACATTCTCATGTTGTTGTTTATGTGCCCAATAATTCTCTGAAAGACATCTTAACTCTGTAACATCCCGCTCTGGCGCACTGACAAGACTTATTCTTTGAGGACACTTGCTCGCAAGTGATCTGGATTTTTATGATGATGAACCACTTAACCTTGATGATGATGCGTCATGATTGATGACATGATGTTTTACTATTGCTATATACAGGTGCTATTGACTCAGTTTCATTG
>SNQJ01S0114654.1:4223-16794 GCA_010110895.2 Picea sitchensis
GAATTTGTCAAACCAAAGGGCATGACCAACCATTCAAAAAGGCCTTCCTTTGACTTGAAGGTAGTCTTCCATGCATATGTTTGTTCTATCGGGACCTGGTGGTAGCCAGACTTCAGATCAATCTTACTTAAGTATTTGGCCCCCGTGAGTTGATCAAGGAGATCGTTGATCTGGGGAATCGGGTACTAGTTTCTGACTATGATTTTATTCAGAGCCCGGTAATCAATGAAAATTTACCAGGTTCCATCTTTCTTCTGTACCATCACAATCAGGCTCCTGCAAGGTGATGAGCTAGGATGGATGTGCCCCTTGTGGAGTAGTTCTTGGATTTGTCACTTGATCTTCTCATTCTCTAACAGATAGTGGTGATAGACTTGGCAATGAGTCAGATCGATGGCGTGCTTGACCTGGCAGTGCGGAGGTACCCCGGTAGGTGAGGAGAAGATATTCGAGTATACTTCCATGACCTTATCTACTTGCTTCTGTTGTGTGGAGAGGTCGGTCGTAGAGACCCTGGATGTGGTTGTGATCTTTCACTTATTCTGAGAGTGAATCATGAACAAGACAAACTTCCCCATCTGAGAGATGACCTTCCTGCATTGCTTAGCAGAGATCAAGGAAATAGCACTAGGTGGGACTGCCTCGGGTATCTTGTACAATTTCCTGTTCAAAGTAATAATAACACTACGAGGCCTAGACTCATACACAGCATGATGTTTCCGTAAATAAGTTTGGCCAAAAAGAACATCACAAACTTTGAGAGGAGCAACATCACACAATACCTCATCTTTGAAGGGCTTGATGACATATGGCAGTCGACACTGTTGGTTGATGCGGAGATCGCTTCCTTGGCAGAGCCATCCAATGGTGTAGGGTTGTGAGTGCAGCATTGTCGGCAGGGCCAGTCGCTTGATGACCTCTGCTGAGATGAGGTTCTTCTAGCTACCACTATCAACAATGAAGTGTAGTGGGGTTCCTCTTACCCACATCTGTGAATGGAAGAGGTGCTCTCCTTCTTCTGCCTCATCTGGTTCACCAAGCTGGAGCTTGGTGGTAGCAATGGTGATAGGGTTCCACGTCAATGATTCGTCTACCCCTTTCTAGTTCTGGCTTAGATTCATAACCCACATATGATTCAGAGGCTTTCACTTCGACCACCAGTGACTGCTTTGAGCGACAGTCAATAGTGTTATGCCAA
This sequence comes from Picea sitchensis, assembly GCA_010110895.2. Lineage (NCBI taxonomy): Eukaryota > Viridiplantae > Streptophyta > Pinopsida > Pinales > Pinaceae > Picea > Picea sitchensis. The sequence goes on from SNQJ01S0114654.1 coordinate 5,422, forward strand.
GGGCTCTTATAGAAGTCGCACCACTTCTTGGTATCTTTCTTTGTCTTTCCGCTGTCCTTATTTTCTTGCGGCTTGGGTTGGTTATCCTGATACTATCCATATTTTCTTTGTCCTTTGTTCTGTGGTATGGAGCCGCCCTTTCCTGGATTTTGTTGTGAGGGGTTCCCAGGCCCAAATTGTCGCGTCTTTTGTTTGAGCTTCTGCTCGATTTTGACAGCATATCGGTAGGTCGCACCCAAGGATGAGATGTCCAGAAATTCCATTTCGGTATGGATGTATCTAGGCAGAGCATCGTGATACTTGAGCATCAGATGTTTCTGCGAATCTTTAATACCCAGCTTGGTGTGCAAGGTATGGAAGATATTTGTGAAATCAAGCACTGCTTGGTCTCTTTCTTACCGCAGTGTGGTCCATTTGGTATACAAGTCGTCATAACTTCCGACAGGGTAGTATTGTTCCTTAATAGCATCCCTGAAGGATTCCTAGGTGGATGTGACTGTAAACAATGAGGGTTCCTCTATTTCCTTTTGCTCACAGAAAGTTTCCCACCAATCTTTGACATGGGGAACGGCTTTGAGGAGCTCAAAAGTAATATTTTCTCTATTCGAAAAGTTATGGACAAAAAAATACCCTTCTAGTAGATTCAACCACTTGTCTACAGCATTTGCATCTATATGACCTTCAAATATAGGAATACCGAAGTTTATTTGTACCTTGAAGGGGGCGGTGCCTCCGCTCAAAGAAGATGTGTCACCTGTTGGTAGCCGCTGAAGGATTTGCACGAAACTATCCATCATCTTGTTCCTTTGTTGTGTGAGGGCTTCCTCAATAAATAGTTTGAAAGGATCTCTTGTTCTGTCATCTTTATTTTCTCCTGCCATGATAGGCCTCTTGGGCATGCAAGAGATTTTGTCCTCAAGAGAAACAAACTCGAGACCCAACTCTTTGTACTCCGACCTCGTTGGGTACATGCATTAAGATGACAAGGAGAAGACCCCTCTGATACCACTGATCTGGATTTTATGAGCAGAAAGAAATGACTACAGATTATTAACATGTGCTTAACACAAAATAACAAAGATATAGTAAAATTGGTTTGCTATTCAATAACGAAATAAGTTGAAACTATAAAATGCAGCGGAAACAAGCTTGCTGAAATGGTGGCAGACTATCTCTGAGAAGAGATGTGATGGTTGCTCTCATTCACAAGAAGATGATTACAATGAGGCTCTGAAGGCCTTTTTACAATAAACAGGAATGCCAAAAACCCTATACATCCAAAAACCTAACCCTAGGAAATGATGCGCCAAAAGTCATGTGGGCCCCGTTTGGGTAAGTTAATACATCAACTTCCCAAGGTCGTAACTTTTGCATACGATCTATGTTTTAGGTGTTTGATAGCTCGTTCGAATGGTATCGTCGAGGAGATTCGTTTTGGAGGAAATATCGAAGGAATTTACATATTTCTGCCCCTTTTCCCAAAAAACATCGTTTAGGGCCTCAAAACGGCTCCGGAAGTGAAAAACTGCTAAAAATAGTAAATTACCAAAATTTCCAAAAAACTGTTTTGAGCCAGTTGGAAAAGGTGGGTGGCCACCGATATCCATATAGATCAGTTATTGTCTACATATATCAACAAATAAACAAGTTAGTTCAATTATTCTCAACAAGAATTAATATGAAAATCAAAACATAATAAGATAAGCAAGACACAAATTCATCTTAGAAGACAATCAAATAACCATGACTAATGGACTAAAGAAAAGAGTATTCAGTGACACATTTTTTCCCACAAATGTAGTGAGAAATTGTGACACACTTACACCCCTGTATATCATAAGCATTCATTGATTTACCTACTGTGACTTGGTCGATGCCTTCCCATGATCACCCTGCCATAATATAAGAAGAATGACATTTTAGAATGTTAGAAAATAATATAAGAAGCATGAGGTATTAAAATATATGTTAAAGATACCAAAAAAAAGCATTAATGAGAGGTTGGGTGTACTGGTAGAACATAATTACCCCCACAATAGTAGTGCATGCATCAATTCAATTCAAATTGTAATCCACCAACAATTCTTCCCCTGTAGTTATTGTTTTCACTGCAATATGAATATTTGATTTCCTTCACACCCCTCAAATATGAAATTGGGTTTATTTCTAGTTGTCCCAAGTCGTGTATTGTTTATAAGCCCTACAATATTCCCCAACTCCTTTGTCCTTCCATCAATATACACCATCGCTCCTTTATTGTGATCGTTGTCTTTTAGTTGTATATAATTTGCAGTTATTGCATATCTCTGCATACTTGGCATATATCAAACCAAACTCATCCAATCTCCATATTTGTATCATGGTTCAACATACCCCATCAATTCAACAAGTTCACCATATTTCACATTTATTCCATCCATGGAGAATAGACCCAAACCATGTATGGACGATGAAGCAATGTGATACATCCTCTTACTGATGCAAAAGTCAGTGTCCAACTGAGGAATTTCCTTGGGTACCCATCATTTCATTAGATATTTTTACCTCAAGAGAACCTCTATGTCACCTATGCTCTCATCATCATAATAACATGATCCTCCCTCAGAAAGAAATAATTCCATGTGCCTATGAAATTTTCTTCTGACCTTTTCACCTCTAGTTGATCTCTCCATGTTAGATGGGTTGCATGTAAAAATTTCCCCTATCCCTCCTAAAATTACCTCGCTCGAAGATAATAATTCTGACATGTACTTATTCATTTGTACCAACACTCCATCAAATGAGACAAAGCAGTTAGCAAGCTTTCCCCTGACCTCTTTTACAACATTACATGACTTCCTAGGACCTTAAAACCAAGTACCACCAGAATGCAATAATATTTGTTAATAATTACCTCCACCAAGGAAATCATATATTCATTGTACCTCCACCAACTAAAGTAGATAGTAAAATGAGGAAAATAATGTTTTCCATTTCCCCCACACCATATAGACTAATATAAGATTTTGGAAACCTTGCTAGACTTTTGGTTGATTTTCTTTGAAGCGTGTGTCATGATGCAAAATAATGCAACAAAAGTTTCTATAGGCTCCTTGGATTTTTTTTGATGACTTAAATATGGTATAAACACATGATGATCAATATTGTCTACCATTGGTGTGGCTTCCCCTTAGGATGGAATTCTTTGAAATCTAGGCAAGGCTTCTATGACTTGAATTTCAAAACCATTGGAAAATATGTTTCAATCACATGAACCTTCAAAGGAACATGAGTTAGAAATGAAAAATATTTTGTATGTACTATTGTTCAACCTCATACAAGAACATTTGAGGGAATGTGCATGTGCATTCACTCCAAATGATCCATGTTATCACACAAACTGTAGGTTGGGAAAAGCCCAAGCCAATCCATAAAATGGCGATAATGGTGGGAGAGTATACCCATTGTCACCTTAGATAATCCCTCCCCTCACTTTAGTGAAGGATAAATCCAACACAAGGGGGGAATCTCAGGTGACCCTAGGGGGAAATGAGGTGGAAAGTGATGTTAGAAAAAATAGCATTGCAGAGAAATAAAATAAAACACAGAAGATACACAATACAATAGTGACACATATATGCGTGGTTCACCCAGTGTGGGATGCATCCACCAGAGAAATTGCCAGGTCCTTCCTTTTTATTATTCAGCAAAATGAAGGGATACAACGTATAGCACACCCATTGTAACTTCCTCTTATTTCTCTCACAGTCCCCTCTCTCAGAACACAATATTCTCCATAACATACATCCGCAATATAATTCTCTCATAAAAGAGGGTTTCCCTCTAGGGAAAAAAACCCTAACATAACTTCTATCGTTGGATCTGCAACCTTATAATGAATAGTCTAGATTGACTACGAAATTACAATATTTGAATTGCAATAAAACAAAAATCGTTCCCCCCCTTCATGGTCAAGGGGGGGCATGAATTATGTATCCTGTAGTTTTTTTTACCTGCATATGAATTAGGAAGATAATTAGGCTCCACAACCAACAATCTCCCACTTGGAGACTGATCACAACAACTCCACTGTTGTTGTACCTGCTAGACTATGATCCACTTTGGACCTGGAAAATTTCTCATCTTCACCTTCATGCTTGAAGGCCAGCTGAAACTGAGTAGGAACGCAATTTCTCCTTGGTTACTACCTTTGTTAACATGTTTGCATGATTGTAGCTAGTAGGTATCTTTTCCAATTTCAAATGTCCATCTTCCAAGATGGATCATATGAAATGGTACCTTAGTTGTATATGCTTAGTCTTAGAATGGAAGGCTAAGTTCTTTGCAATATGAATGACACTCTCACTTTCACAGTACAACCCGTTATTCTCCTACTTCTTTCCCAATTTCTCCATAAACCTTTGCAACCAAATAATCTCTTTACTATCCTCTATAGCAACAACATACTCTACTTTTGTTGTTGAGATTGCAACAACCTTTTGCATTTTTGAAATACAACTTATTGTTGTTACACCTACAATAAAAACATACCATGTGGTGCTCCTCCTGCTATCTTTATCATCTTCTATATATGAATCAACATATCCCTATAGAACAGTGTATGAACCTCCAAAACATCATGCACAAGTACTAGTACCTCTCAAATACATGAGAATCCACTTTACTGCCTCCCAATGTTCTTTACTTGGATTTTTCATATAGCTTCTCACAAATCCCACTTCATGTGTAATATTTGGTCTTGTGCACACCATAGAATACAACAAGTTTCCAACCGTCTATGAATAATGGACTCTAGAAATGTATTTTATCTGCTCCTGTGTCTTGGGACACATTTCCTTTGTTAATTTGAATTGGTTTTCCAAAGATGTACTCACTAGTTTTTCATTCTACATTATAAACCTCTCCAACACCTTCTCTATGTACTCACCCTGAGATAATGTCAATTTGTGATTTTCCCTATCTCTTGTTATTCTCATACCAAGGATTTTATGTGTAGCACCGAAGTCATTCATTGCAAATGAATTAGATAATTTCTTCTTGAACACATTTATATCCTACATGTTAGACCCTGCAGAAAGCATAACGTCTACATGCAATAACAAGATAATATAGCTTCTATTTTCTAGCCTTTTAAAATAAACACAATGATCAGAATGACATCTACTATAACCTTGCTCTGTCATAAACCTGTCAAACTTCAAATACCATTGCCTTAGAGCTTGATTTAGGCCATACAAGCTCTTCTTCAACTTGCATACCAAATTCTCCTTTCCTTTGACCTTATACCCATGTGGTTGTTGCATATAAATATCTTCCTCAAAATCCCCATGGAGAAAAGTTGTTTTTACATCTAACTGTTCAAGATGCAAATCTTCTATTGCCACAAGACTTAAAATAGTCCTAATTGAAGTCATTTTAACAAAAAGATAAAATATTTCATCAAAATATATACCTTTCTTTTGTGCAAACCCCTTTGCAACAATTCTAGCCTTGTACACTTTTTACCTCCATCTTCTTCCTTCAACCTATAAACCCATTTATTTTGTAATGCTCTTTTTCCTGTAGGCAACTGAACCAAGTATCAAGTATAGTTATTTACCAAGGAATCCATTTCTTCTTTCATGTCTTGCTCCCACTTGTTTTTAATGTCTATCTGCATCTCCTCTTCATAACTTTTTGGTTCACGAGAGTCAGTCAACACTAAATAATACAATGAAGGAGAGTATCCTTTAGGGGGTCTACTTAACCTGGTAGATATTCTAACAATACTTGCAGGATTTTGAGGTACATGTTGCTCCTGTTGTTGTACATTTTTATTTTCCAGTACCTTTGGATTTTTTTTTCAGTGATCTCATCAATCATTGTGTATTCTAGTTTTTCTTTTTCCTATTTATTTCCTTGCAACTAATCTTTGTACATGATCTTCTCATTGAATATGACATCTGTAGTCCTAATTATTTTTTGATTTTCATAATCCCATAAGCGATAACCAAAATCATTAACATCGTATCCAATAAAGGTACACTTCTTGGATTTTGCCTCAAGCTTTGTTCTATTTTCTTTGTCAATATGGACAAATGATTCACAACCAAAAGTATTCAGAAATGAAAATTTTACCTTTTCTCCTGTCCATGCCTCCTATGGAATTCCACCATCCAAAGAGATCGAAGGTCCTCTATTTATTAAGTAAACAACAATATATACAACATATTCCCATAAATTTAAGAGAAACCTAGCATACAATATCATACTCCTAGCATGCTCCATGATTGTCTTGTTCATCATTTATGACACACCATTTTCTTATGGTGTTTCTGAAACTATCTTCTCTCTACGAATCCCATGGTATTAACAGTAATCATCAAACTCCTTGATGCAATATTCACCTACATTGTCAATCTGAGACACTTTAATCTTTTTCTTGTCTCGTTCTCAACCAAAGCTTTCCATTTCTTAAAAGTCTCAAAAAAATCATATTTGTGTCAAATGTAATAAACCCAAGTTTTTCTAGTTGCATCATCAATAAAAGTAACATAATGACGATCTCCACCAAGATATTATACATGAGTTGGTCCCCATACATTTGTATGCACAAGCTCTAACCTTTCACTCTTCTTTTCCTTTCCAACTCTGACAAATCTAACTCTCTTCTATTTTCCATAAACATAGTGCTGACATAAATCCAAATCAATTTGTTTAAGATCTCACAAAAAAATTCTTTTGTGAAGTATATGCATCCCTTTTTCAATCATGTTTCCAAGCCTATGATTCCACGGTGTTATATCCACTCCTGTAGAAGCTAAAGATATAGAAGAGTCAGTATTACTAGTACATAAATACAATGTACTTAGCTTCTCTCCTTTTTCTATCACCATTGATCCTTTGGTGACCTTCCACCCCTTCTCTGTAAATGTAGATATACAAACTTCACTTTCCAACTTCCATGTTGAAATTAATTTTTTTCTTAAATATGGAACATGTCTTACCTCTTTCAACAACCAATGGTTTCCATTCTTTTTCTTTATTTGTACCTTGTAAATTCCAGCAATTTTGCATGGTGCAGCATCACCCAAATGAACCAGTCCAAAATCACCTTGAACGCAATCTTGAAAATGTTTCCTATGGGGTGTGGCATGAAATGAAGCCCCTAAATCTACTACCCAAGACTCAAAAATATTATCTACAGAAAGAATCAAAGCATCTTGTAACACATCACATGTTATATTTGGTTCTTGATTTTTCTCCTATTGTCCATCTCTTTGCTTCTTTGGAGCTCTGCAATCTTTCTTCGGATATCCTTTCTTCCCACAATTCCAACACTTCATCTTTCCTAGTCTGGATTTGGATCTTCTCTTCCTAGAATTCCCACAGTTCCTTGAGCCCTTTCTTCTATCCTTTTGTCTTCCCCTATTCTCCACGGTCAAAGCATTACCTGATGCCTCACCTATTCTTTTCAGTCACATTTCCTCAATAAGGATAACACCAACATCATCATCAAATTTTATAGTGTTTGAACTAGAGACAGAGTTACTTACATCCATGATCAATTCATTCCAGATTTATGGCAATGAGAATAAGATTAGAAGAGCCTTGACCTCATCATCAAAGTCCACTTTTACAGGAATTAGTTTATTAGTAATTGTATTAAATTCATTTAAATGATAGGAAAAAACCCACCTTCTAACATATTCATATTAAATAATCACTTCATTATAAATACTGTATTGGACATCGAGGGTTTTTCATATAGTTTAGCCAATGCGTCCATCAGATCATTCATTTTCTTTTCTTTTGAAATATTGAAAGCCACTGACGATGCCAGGCTCATTCGTATCGTTCCCAGTACCTTTCCATCAAGAATATTTCATTCTACATATGTCATACTTGTCAATTTTTTTTCTTTTCCATCCAACGGTAGGTAAAGATCCTTCTGATATAAACAATCTCCCATCTGCATCTTCCATAACTGGTAGTGTTGGCAGTTAAATTTCTTGACTCTAAACTTTCCATCTTCCTCCATTGCTCCCACTCGAACTAGGAACCCTCTTTTCCTACGAGTTACCTTTTACTAGTTGTAGAAAAAATAGGATCACGGAGCAATAAAATAAAACAAATGTGGAAATAAAACATAGAAGATACACAATACAATAGAGACACAGATATATGTGGTTCACCCAGTGTGGGATACGTCCACCAAAGAAATTTCTAGGTCCTTCCTTTTTATTATCTAGAAAAATGAAGGGACACAACCTATAGCACACCCACTATAACTTCATCTTCTTTATCTCACAATCTCCTCTCTAAGAACACAATATTATCCATAACATGAAGTCGCAATATAATTCCCTCATAAATGAGGATTTCCTTCTAGGGAAAAAAACCCTAACATAACTTCTATCGTCATATTTGAGACCTTATATGAACGGTCTATATTGACTATGAAATTACAATATTTGAATTGCATTTAAAAACAAAAATTTCGACCCCCTCATGGCTAGGGAGGGGCATGAATTGTGTATCCTACAATTTATTTGACCTACATATGAATTAGGAAGATAATCAAGATCCACAACCAACAAGTGAGATTATTGAAGTGCTACCCCTATAGGTCAAAGTACTAAGTGGAGGATGGCTTGATAATGGGTCTTGATGTTGGTTTATGATTTCCAAGTGCATGAGTACCTGTGGAAGATGGTTGTAGTTGCCCGAGACACAAGAGACAAGTGTACAAGCTCAAATTTAAGTGGAAATTTAATTTAATCTTGTTGTCCCTAAATACAACGGGGAACAAGAGTATATATTAGCAAAGAAAATAACCAACTACTACAGATTTAACCACTTAAAGCATCAAAGATTTGTTAGAATATGAAGCATAAAACATGTATAGTAATCCCTAATACTTTAGCACAAGATTTAGTGGGTTTAGAGGGTTTTTATGTGATGTTTTCAGAGTATGTTTGTAATAGCCAAGTGACTATAGAAAATATGTTCTACAACAACAAGTTTTAACCACGAAAACAAGTGAGTAATATGATAAAAAGTTCACCAATTAGTAGTAGAATGATAATAATGGTTTACTAGAAAATTTCCATGGTTAAAATGCAAGTTAAAATCAAGATATAATATGATTTGTTTCAACCCTAATGGTTGTATCTTTTACTTAGATATAGCTTAAAATCCACTTGACCAATCTAGACGCCCTAGAGGATTTAGCAAGCTTAAAGCATATAGAAAAGATCCCAACTTAGACAATTCCAATATCTCGTAAGTCTACATATCCCAATACAATGATTTTATTTCTCCAAGAAATTGGTGCCTTTAACTATTGGGTTATGGAGTCTTTAAAATGAAAGAGCTAGTTGTGCTACTTCCTTGGGGGTGTAAACCCTTTTACTTCCCAAGGCAAGCAATACTAGCTAGGAAAAACCTAGGAGGGTGTAAACCCTTTCACTTCTCCTAGTATACCTTTGTGCAAAAAAATTATCCCAAAGCAATTATGATGGCCTTAGTGGGGTTGTTTACTCTTATACTCCCCAAAATCTTAACAAATTAACCTTTCAACCAAGAAAAGAAGCAATAACAAGAGATATTCCTTACCTAGTCCAAGCAATAACAAGATAAACTACTTTTAACCAGGAAAATTCCACCATAAAAGAAATAAATATCCTCCAAGAAAGATAGTGCCTTAATTCTTCATCCAATAGCCAAGAAAAATCACCATAAGATATAGTAGTAAGAAGAGATAGATAAAATTTCCCAAGTAGGGCACACATTTCAGCCAAGTAGTCTTCTCATGATGGGAGAGCTATGATAAAATGACAAGAGTTTGATCTATATTTGTACAAATCCTCCTAAAAGTGTGTTTCCACTTAATTTTAGGGTAACCACAAAGTAAGGGGTCAACAACCCTCAATTTTCCCCTTTGCATTATCAAATTCAAACTAATATTGAAAAAAATGCACATAAGAAACCCTAATGTGACATCATCCCTCTAAAGGGTGACATTTTGACACTTTTTGCAAGTTGTTGGAGTAAAGAATGGAATTATTTGGGCCTTCTAGGTCCTCCCTCTTATGTGATAGGGTTTTCTCCTTAAATCCAAGCCTTATCCCATCAAAACTTTCCAAGTGTCGTCCATTGTCAAAACCTTCACCACCAAAATGCTAGCCCTAGGTTTTTACAATGGACACTTGGCAGGTTTTGGGATAGTAGGGGATAGGTAAGGTCCTATATGGTGTCTCCTTTTGCCTCCAAAGGAAATGTTCATCTTCCTTCTTTTCATTTTCCCAAGTTGTGGGTCATGGTATCCAACATGTGGGCTTCAAGCCCCAAGGAAGCCCAAGCTAGGATTGTTCTTCCAAAATTGTCACCAACTAGGTCCTGCAAAGACAATGAATACACCCTCCAAGGATCTCAAGTCAATTGCATCATGATAACTAAATAAAATCAATAAGAGAGCCACCTAAGAATGTGCATCAAAATCCACCTCATCAAACTAAACAAGTTCTCAAAGACCCTATGCAATTTTCCAAGTTTAGGTATGGGAGGGTTGACAATGCGACCTATTGGGTGAATCATACCTCAAGTTTAGGAGTGTTTCCCAAGTGGACCTATCTCTAAGTCAGGTGAAGAAAGTGAAATTTATGGGGGAAAGACTTTTGGGCATGGGATTCATGACATACAAGGTATCGTAGTGTCTCATTTATGGGTGCCTTTGTAGAGGGTGTGTTGCACCTTCATTTTCAATGCATCCTTTTTCCAAGCCCATTTATTGCCATTAATTAATTAAGGTCCAAACACTGGGTACTCCCTATGGGTTAATTTATTAGCTTGGGGGGTATTACCATAGAGTCACTTGAAGCTATAGGTACACAAAGTGCCATATACATGGAAATAAAGGGGCATTTCATGCATGTACACACCTCAACAAGTGGGGCATTTATATGATGTGAAATTGCTTTTGCAGGTCTTTGGTTTTTTTAAGAGAAGCATTTCATCATTCTCAATACCTCTTTGGGTGAGCATCTGGAAGGTTCATAATATAGATTTTATATTTTTCCAGTTGCATTCCCTCTTGGCCTTCAACCCCTTCTTCCCATGAAATGAGGTACAATCCCTTCTTGGATCAATACACCCAAAAATCCTAAAAGATAAGGAGATGAGGGGATGAAGTGTGGAAAGTAGCAAGTATGGTTGGGAATGGTACGATGACCTGTCAAGGGGGCCTCCCAGTAGAAAACCTATCCCTAAGGGTGACCACTTACTAGGATGCATTGTCAACCACCAAGGTGAAAACAGGGCAAAGAGCATAATTTCCAAGTAGATGTTACATAATCAAAGTAGTTTTAAATGCAACAAACTCAAATGCCTCAA
>SNQJ01S0114654.1:16804-30935 GCA_010110895.2 Picea sitchensis
AGTAGTATTCTGTCACGTTTTGTTCCAGATCCAGGTGGATCTGGGGAGATTGGTCTGTGTCCGCACTCACGAATTTATCCTTAAACACTAAAGCGTAAGCATGTTTTTCTGTAATGGTGTAATTCAGTTATGAGTACCTAAGATTCTTGCTTATGAAGGCTATTGGTTGTTCATTCCCTTGATCATTCTTTTGTAACAACACACCTACAATGGTGTCTTTCGAAGCAAAGGAGAAAATGATGAAGTCCTTGGAAAAGTTCGGGCTAACTAAAATTGGTGCGGAAATTATTTCCTCCTTAATACATTCGAAAAATATTCTACCTTTACTTTCCCACTCAAAACGAGCGTCCTTTTTTAGTAACTTGTTAAGGGGTTTAACAATTTTGGTAAAATTTGGGATGAATCTACTGATAAAGTTAATCTGGCCGAAGAAGGATTTAAAGTCTTTCTTGTTTCTATGGAGAGGGATTTTCTTCATGGATTCAACCCTGACAGGATCTATCGTGACTCCATATTTAGAAATGATGTGTCCCAATATATTACCCTTGTTAACAACAAAAAATGATTTCTTAGGGTTGAGAGAAATGCCATATTCCCTACATCTTTGGAAGATAGTTCTTAAGTGCTGAGTATGTTTTTCCCTTGTTTTAGAAATGGCGGTCAGATCATCTTTATATATCTCTATGAGCTTTCTGATTAAATCTCTGAAGGCATAGTCCATGGCTCCTTGAAAAGTATCCCCTGCATTGGTGAGTCCGAAAGGCATTCATAAATAATTATAGGTTCCCCAAGGGGTGGTAAAAGCAGTTTTGAATTGATCATCCTCCTTTACCAAAACTTGATTGTACCCCCAGAAACCATCAAGAATGGACATCATCTGTGCACCAGTTACCCTTTTCAAAATATATTCCATGTTTGGTAAGGAATAATTGTATTTGAGTGAAGCTTGGTTTAAGTTTATGAAGTCTACACATATCCTGATTTCACCAGCCTTTTTCCTTACAATAACTGGATTGGACACCTATGATGAATATATAATTGGTTCAATTATTCCTGCCTCAACTATCTTCTGTAACTATTTCTGTACTTGTGGGGCAACATTCAGGTTCATCTGTTTGAGATTTTGTTTGAAAGGTTTCACTCCATCAATGAGGGGAGTGGTGTGTTGTATAATGTCTTCTTGGTAGGCCTCTAGATCCTCGTAAGACCAAGAGAAAACATCCTTGAACTCTCTTATAAGTGTAGTCAGATTTTCCCTCTCATCAATCGTTGTTCCTTTACCAAATTTGATTAACTTCAGGGATTCTTCAATTCCAATGTTGCATTTAATAATCTTATCATTAATTTTGTTGGAAGGTTTCACTTTATACATATCATTTCAGTCAAAGAGGTTTTCTAAATGAACAATTCCTTTGGGTAGGGGCCCGTCGGCTACATCGATGATCTCGATGCTTTCCTTCTCAACCAATAGGTTTATTCGATCCTCAGAGAATTCTCCCTCATTCTATAGAAAGCAAAGAAGTTGACTATCATTTTCAAAAACTTGCCAATGTTCCAATTTGTCAGGTAATGATGGCCTAAAGTTGACTTCCACCTTGTAGAAACTTATTTCTTTCAAAATTTGTAAGTTTGAGGAGGAAACAACAAGACTATCTACCAGGTGATTTTCTTCCCTAGGGATGGAATCAATGGAAAAGTTGTGAAACTCTTTTATGGCCTCCCAAACATCATCTCTATACTACTTTAGACTTGGGTTCTTTGCGGAAAACTTCATATTGACTTGTGAAACGATTAGGTCAGAGTCCCCTTTTATGTGCAGTTTCTTGATGTTCATATCAATGGCCAAGTTGATGCCTAGGACAAGGGCTTCGTACTCAACAATGTTATTTGTGCAGTCAAATTCAAGTCTATATGAAAAAAGGGTGGTCTCATTATATGACGACCTTAAGTCTATTCCTACACCTGAGCCCGCACTTGAGTGTTCACCATCAAAATCCAGGCCCCAAGATCCTTTTTTTCTTTATTCATCTATGAAAGGGGAATCCACCACAATAAACATGTTGCCTATTCCTTTTTCCAGAACTTGATGGTTCACTTTGTCATCACCCACAATATTTTAAGTTTTGGTACTGTCTTGGAGGGAGACTTGCTCTTTAACTTTATTGATCTCAAACCTCATTTTGTCTAGAGGTTTTGAAAATATTTTCTGAAAGTATTGTGATAATTTCACTTCAGCCAATTCCGTGGCTCGCTTCTTTTCTAATTCCATGATCTTGTTTGGTGGGAGAGGTGTTTTTTCTAATGTTCTCTCTCTCTCTTCTTCTAAAATTTTGATCATGAGACATGTTTCCCTATCAGTTGATTTATCTCATTCGTCTTGTAGTTAAATCCTGATATCTGAGGGAAGTTCTGGTGAAACAAATTCATCAATCTGATTAATCTGAAGAGCCTTCTTAGGGTTCTATTCTTTTGGTATGAGGGAGGTGGATAAGTTTTCTTCTATTTCACAATATCTCTCTTGAGCGTCAAACAAAGTAGTAGGATGTTCCCTAATCATGCTTCCATACATATATTTCATAGTTGATATATATAGCTTGATAATGGCAGCTTGAGGAGGCTTCAATTCCTGGGGAAAACATCTTATGAGTGTGTTAAACCTATTGCTGAAATCCCTTATGTCTTCGCCTATTTTTCTTTCGCAGTTGTGGAGATGTTTACACAAGGATTTGTAATCTCTCTTTTTCTTGAATATTTTGGTGAAAAGTTCTTGAAAGAAGTTCCAATTTGTGATTGTCCATTAGGGAATCTTGTCAAACCAATAATTGGCCTTTCCAACAAAAGTGTAAGAGAAAAGTTTCATCTGGAAATCCTCATGTTGGTCACAGGGTTCTAAACTACGTAGGAAAAGATACAAGTGATCTTCTGGTTCAGTAAGGTCCTCCCCTGAAAAGATGGGTAGCCATTTCTTGAATTCCTTTGGATTTTATGAGGGGATCTAGGGATCTTTGTTATTTCCAAAGGTTTGTGTGCCTCTTTATTTTGTAGGCTCCAAGTAATGCTTGGTGAGGTGGGTATAGGTGAAGGTGGAGGTGTGGAAATAATAGGTGAGGATGAAGGACTAGGAGAGGTAGAGGAGAAATTATGAGGGATGAGGGACTAGGCCCTTTGGGTGGTGCTTTGCAACCCCTGGAGGGTTTGTTGGGTGCACATTTCTTTGGTGGAATGGTGGAGTCGCCAGACAAGATTTTAGGAAAATATTTTTCAATAAGGTGGAAAGGGAATGTCCCTTGGGTGGAGTTGCAAGGAAAGCTAAGGGAAAGGCTTTGGGATACCTTACCAAAGTGTCATTTTGGGTACAAAGAAGATTCATAATCTTCCTCAGAAACGACCCCAAAATGTTATAGTGCAAGATGTAGGTTGGGAAAATCTCGACCCAACCACAGAACAATTTCTGCAACTTGGGAATCCTACACCCAATGTCACCTCGATGTAGGTCCCGCACTTCAAGTGTGACTAGGTTACTCTAGGGAGGCGATCTCGGTGACCCTAGGGGGATTGAAATGGAGATGGAGGAAAATGGAAGTGAATCCCCTAGAGGTTAGGTCTAACTGGAATAAAAGGTAGGGAGAGATGCCTTTCAAGTCAAGTAATTGTTGCCCCACAGGTATAGTACTTCTTTGGATGATTGTTCATGCCTGAGACACAAGAAAATACACTTTGCAATGATAAATGTTAGTTGGATCATAAAGATAATCTTGATGTCCCTAATTTGCAGCACTAGATATCAGTTTATATCATAAAATAAAACATTCAAATCAAAATGTAAATCATGAGATCAATCAACAATATTATCAATGAATTAGGCAATCAATTATGAATGAAACATGGCACTATGAGGTTGAATAAAGCAAGTTGTTATAACATGTGTTTTCTGCATAAAATTGCAGCCTTATGGCTGTAGTGTTCAATGGCATGCAAAAGAAAAATTAACCATCAAAAGCTGCCAACAATTAGCCCAAAATATGTGCCCTAGTTAGTAGATTAGGTGAGTGAAGTTAGAGAGCTAGTCTAGGGTTAGTTTAGGAGTTATGAGAATGTAAGTAGCTAGGGTTATGCAGCCCTAATGGCTGTAGGTTAAAATTTGTAACATAAATTAGAGTGTTGGGAGAGAGGAGACACCCTAGTGGGGGGATACTCCTCTCAATGAGGCAAACTGACTTTGAGCAAGAAACTTTTCAAAAGATTAAAATTTGTGTTTCCCAAGGCATTGATTTTAAATCTTCAATGCAAAAAGAGTATGACTAGTGCAACTGCTATTGGGTTAATGGAGTCAAAAGGATCTTATAAAATCTACCTTCTTGGGGTTGTGACCTTTTATTTCCCAAGGCAAGTTTATCTAGTCTAGGGTTTAAGCTAAGATGGTGTATTCCCTTATAATTCTCTTAGTAAACCCTTGTTAAAACTATTAAGATGAAGCATAAAGGTAGTGAAGCCTAAGGTGGGGGTGTGAACTTATAATTCCCACCTATTTCTTATTACAACAATCCTTGACTTGGAAACAATGATAGCAAGAGAGTAAAAGCCATCCCAATTCAAGGGGAAAATGCCAAGTTAATCCACAACAATAGCAATATAATAGCCTTCCAAGGCTACGACATCACTTCTTCCATGTATTCAATATGTATAGCCACATACACAAGTGCAGAGAGATAAAAGAGCCAAGGGGCTGAAAATTTCAGACCAAATCCTCTCCTAAAGAGGAAAGTTATGTTTTAAAATGAGATCTTATGGTCTCTATTTATACAAATGTAGCTAACATGGTTTGTCCACAAATTAGAGTAAAACACAATATTAGGGGTCAAAAACCTAATATTTCCCTTAACAAAGATATTATTGAAACAATTGCTTAAAATTTCACTTTTTGCACCAAAAAAACCCTAGATTTTAAGGAGGACCTCTTACTAGGGGACATTTTGCCACTTTAAGGAGGGATTTGGTGTTGGAGAAGCATGGATATACCTCCTAATTTAGGAGGACATCACCCCTTTAGGGGACATTTGACCACTTTGATGAAGTCGTTGGTGTTGGAGAAGCATGGATATGCCTCCAAAAGCCACATGTCAAGCATCCAAGCACTCTCATCATGGTGAAGACCCTTCTCCTCCACATACGTCCATGTGTCAAATAATGGCACCTCACCACCATTCCCTAGCCCCCAAGATCATGATGTCAAACTCAAAAGTGGAACGTTTTTCCCCTCATGGGAAAATTGTTTGGAAAGAAAGGGGTGGGGTATATTTTCCAATTCATCATCAAGGTCGTCAAAGTTTGATCTCTCTCATCTGGCATGTGTGCCCCTGGAATCCAACCTGTGGGCTTGTATCCCTAGGGAATCCCAAGGTAGGGTTGTTCTCCCAAAACTTTCCACCAACTAGGTCCTGAAAATACAAATGAACATGCTCTCAAAGGATCTCAAGTCATAACATCATGATAAGTGAATCCAATCAATAAATAAACCATCCAAGCATGTGCATCAAAGATCACTATATCAAACAATTAACAACTCAAAGACATTATGTGACTTGTCAAGCTTAAATATGGGAGGGTTGACAAGGTATCCTATTGGGTAGGTATTTCCCTAGGTCAAGTGGAGCTTCCAAGATATCCCTCTCTAAGCCATGTAAAGTGAATGAAGTGGTAGGGGTCAAGACTCAATGGGCATAGGGCTAATGACATACAAGGGGTCGTAGTGTATCATTCATGGATTCCTTTGTAGAGGGTGTGTGGTACCTTCATCTGCAATGCACTTTTCCCAAGCCCATTAATTTCCTTTTATCTTTCTTTCTTTCTTTTCTTTCAATATAGCATAAGGAGAGGTTGACGATCACTACCCTGGCATGGTGACCAGGTGTTGGAAATTTCACCCACAAACACCTAATGGAAATGAGAATGTTGGCTCGTGATGAGACCCCCTTTCTCTCAACCATGAAACTAAGAGCCATTGCACTGGTTTGGTGACAAAATGGTGACAATGTCATACCACTAGATATCCATGGACGTGATAGGTCAGCTCGTGATGAGACATCCTATCCTTCAACTAACCTTTTAAGCATTCTTTATTATATTGTGGGTCCCCTTTATTCAAAGATAAATGTTTCATTTCTTTCTTGGGTGATCCCTGGGTGAAGCATATGGAGGGTTTCTATAAGGATTTTATCTTTTACCCAACACCAACTCCTATGGGTCTTTAACTACTTCTTCCCATAGAATGAGGGACAACCCTTTCTTGGGTCAATATACCCTAAAATCCCAAGAGATAATGAAATGGAGGGGAATAATGATGAAAAGTGGTAAATATAGTGGGGAACGGTACGATGGCTCATTAAGGGAGTTCCCAGTAGCAAACCCATCCCTAAGGAAAACCACTTACCAGGGCACAATGTCAACCACCAAGGTGAAGTAAGGAAAAATGAATAATGTCCAAGCTCATATTATTAAATCTAGAGCAATGTGAGATACACATAATCAAATGGCTTGAATATTGAAATGATGCTCACCATAATACTGACTCTTATGTCATGGAGCAAGGCCCACTACCTTATGGAAGCCAACTGGTGTGGTGGATTCCATTTGCAAACATGTGACTATCTGTGGTGGTGAGTGGGTTTTCCATCTGTGCAAAGGGTACTTCTGGTCATGTAGTCTCTCGACACTCCATATCTGTAACTTGAGGGCCTCAAGACACCATCTCCTTAGTTATCCACAAAATGGGGATAACATGGCCATCGTTGAATGAGTGGGTGTACAATATAGGAAAATAGTTCACACGATTTACATAAATAGGTTTCCATTACTATGAAACTTCATTATCCATGAATGTCATTTGGAAATTGGAATTTAGAAAATAAATATTTGTTAAAGAAATGTTGAGTCTATCCTAGTTCACACAAAATTTAAGATAATCAACTTCTTGGTGCCATTTTGTAAAGTTGTAAATATTTATTCAAGACAATGGATGTTCTTCTCATGGATTATGGAAAATACATGAATGTATTTTAATTGCACAAAGAGTATGTAGGTGATCTAGAACTGAGTATGGCATAGATGTTATCATTTATGTACATGAAAAAGTATAAAAAAATAAAATAGTATAAATCCATATTAAACCTAGATCTATCAAGAACCATGAGAGATCAAATTTCTCGAGTTGCATTTTCTTTTTTAAATTTCATTCCTTGTCTCAAGAAAGTTGATCCTTCTCAGTGCTTGATAGATCTAATTTTAAGATGGATTGTCACTAGTTTATTTTTTTAGATGTTGTCATGTAGCATGACATCATGAAAACATCTATGTCATATTGGTATATAGAGAACCTCACTACTCTTCATAAAACAAGCACCTTGTTAGGGTAGAAAAAACGGGAATTATGGATAAAGGATATCATTGGAGAAGGGTCCATCAAATTAAAAATAAGTGGAATTTAATCTTAACCACACAGAGGACATCTATGATGTGAGACCCTTAAGAGGAGTAAGTATTCCATCAATAGGTAGGTAAACCATTATCAATGATAAAAAAAAGATAGTTTTTTTTGTTTTTTTTTTGTTTCTAGTAGTAGTTTACACAAATTATGAAGCCTAAAAAGTTATGCCTTTTTGTTTTGACTTTTTTCTCTAAGTCATGTTCAATGACCTATTCGGTGTGACAAAGTCCCACATCATCTTATAGAGATTGCATGAGAATTTGATTAATACAAGGGACTTGTCATAAACCCTTTGCATTAATGTGATGTTTGGATTGTTGTCCCCATTTCCTAGGGATAACTAAGGAGATGATGTCTTGAGGCCCTCAGGTTGCAGACATGGAGTACCGAGAGATAGATGGTTGATAGTGTCCACTTGCACAGACAAAGGCCCACCTCACCACCATAGATACAAGGTTCATCATGAGGGTATCCACCACATCAGTTGGCTTCCATAAGACATTGAGTATTGCTCCATGAGGTACAAGCCATGTATTATGGTGAGTGTCATTTCAATATTTGAGGCATTTGAGTTTGTTGCATTTAAAACTACTTTGATTATGTAACATCTACTTGGAAATTATGCTCTTTGCCCTGTTTTCACCTTGGTGGTTGACAATGCATCCTAGTAAGTGGTCACCCTTAGGGATATGTTTTCTACTGGGAGGCCCCCTTGACAGGTCATCGTTCCATTCCCAACCATACTTGCCACTTTCCACACTTCATCTCCTCATCTTCTTATCTTTTAGGATTTTTGGGTGTATTGATCCAAGAAGGGATTGTCCCTCATTTCATGGGAAGAAGGGGTTGAAGGCCAAGAGGGAATGCAGCTGGAAAAAGATAAAATCTATATTATGAACCTTCCAGATGCTCACCCAAAGAGGTATTGAGAATGATGAAATGCTTCTCTTAAAAAAATCAAAGACTTGCAAAAGCAATTTCACATCATATAAATACCCCACTTGTTGAGGTGTGTACATGCATGAAATGCCGCTTTATTTCCATGTATATGGCACTTTGTGTACCTATAGCTTCAAGTGACTCTGTGGTAATACCCCCCAAGCTAATAAATTAACCCATAGGGAGTACCCAGTGTTTGGACCTTAATTAATTAATGACAATAAATGGGCTTGGAAAAAGGATGCATTGAAAATGAAGGTGCAACACACCCTCTACAAAGGCACCCATAAATGAGACACTACGATACCTTGTATGTCATGAACCCCATGCCAAAAAGTCTTTCCCCCATCAATGTCACTTTCTTCACATGACTTAGAGAGAGGTCCACTCGGGAAACACTCCTAAACTTGAGGTGTGATTCACCCAATAGGTCACATTGTCAACCCTCCCATACCTAAAGTTGGAAAATTGCATAGGGTCTTTGAGCACTTGTTTAGTTTGATGAGGTGGATTTTGATGCACATTCTTAGGTGGCTCTCTTATTGATTTTATTTAATTATCATGATGCATTTGACTTGATATCCTTAGAGGGTGTATTCATTGTCTTTGCAGGACCTAGTTGGTTGACAATTTTGGAAGAACAATCCTAGCTTGGGCTTCCTTGGGGCTTGAAGCCCACATGTTGGATACCATGACCCACAACTCGGGAAAAGGAAAAGAAGGAAGATGAACATTTCATTTAGAGTCAAAAGGAGACACCATATAGGACCTTACCTATCCCCTACTATCCAAAAACCTGCCAAGTGTCCATTGTAAAAACCTAGGGCTAGCATTTTGGTGGTGAAGGTTTTGACAATGGACACTTGGCAAGTTTTGATGGGAGAAGGCTTGGCTTTAAGGAAAAAACCCTATCACATAACAGGGAGGACCTAGAAGGCCCAAATAATTCCATTCTTTACTCCAACAACTTGCAAAAAGTGTCAAAATGTCACCCTTTAGAGGGATGACGTCACATTAGGGTTTCTTATGTGCATTTTTTTCAATATTAGTTTGAATTTGATAATGCAAAGGGGACAATTGAGGGTTGTTGACCCCTTACTTTGTGGTTATCCTAAAATTAAGTGGAAAAACACTTTTAGGAGGATTTGTACAAATATAGATCAAACTCTTGTCATTTTATCATAGCTCTCCCATCGTGAGAAGACTACTTGGCTGAAATGTGTGCCCTACTTGGGAAATTTTATCTATATCTTCTTACTACTATATCTTATGATGATTTTTCTTGGCTATTGGATGAACAATTAAGGCACTATCTTTCTTGGAGGATATTTATTTCTTTTATGGTGGAATTTTCTTGGTTAAAAGTAGTTTATCTTGTTATTGCTTGGAATAGGTAAGGGATATCTCTTGTTATTGCTTCTTTTCTTGGTTGAAAGGTTAATTTGTTAAGATTTTGGGGAGTATAAGAGTAAACAACCCCACTAAGGCCATCATAATTGCTTTGTAATAATTTTTTTGCACAAAGGTATATTAGGAGAAGTAAAAGGCTTTACACCCTCCTAGGTTTTTCCTAGCTAGTATTGCTTGCCTTGGGGAGTAAAAGGGTTTACACCCCCAAGGAAGTAGCACAACTAGCTCTTTCATTTTAAAGACTCCATAACCCAATAGTTAAAGGCACCAATTTCTTGGAGAAATAAAATTATTGTATTGGGATATGTAGACTTACGAGATATTGGAATTGTCTAAGTTGGGATCTTTTCTATATGCTTTAAGCTTGCTAAATCCTCTAGGGCGTCTAGATTGGTCAAGTGGATTTTAAGCTATAGCTAAGTAAAATATACAACCATTAGGGTTGAAACAAATCATATTATATCTTGATTTTAACTTGCATTTTAACCGTGGAAATTTTCTAGTAAACCATTATTATCATTCTACTACTAATTGGTGAACTTTTTATCGTATTACTCACTTGTTTTCGTGGTTAAAACTTGTTGTTGTAGAAAATATTTTCTATAGTCACTTGGCTATTACAAACATACTCTGAAAACATCACATAAAAACCCTCTAAACCCACTAAAGCTTTTGCTAAAGTATTGGGGATTACTATACATGTTTTATGCTTCATCTTCTAACAAATCTTTGATGCTTTAAGTGGTTAAATCTGCAGTAATTGGTTATTTTCTTTGCTGATATATACTCTTGTTCACCGTTGTATTTAGGGACAACAAGCTTAAATTAAATTTCCACTTAAATTTGAGCTTGTACACTTGTCTCTTGTGTCTCAGGCAAGTACAACCATCTTCCACAGGTACTCATGCACTTGGAAATCATAAACCAACATCAAGACCCATTATCAAGCCATCCTCCACTTAGTACTTTGACCTATAGGGGTATCACTTCAATAATCTCACTTGTTGGTTGTGGATCCTGATTATCTTCCTAATTCATATGTAGGTCAAATCAATTGTAGGATACACAATTCATGCCCCTCCCCGGCCATGAGGGGGTCGAAATTTTTGTTTTTAAATGCAATTCAAATATTGTAATTTCATAGTCAATATAGACTGTTCATATAAGGTCTCAAATATGACGATAGAAGTTATGTTAGGGTTTTTTTCCCTAGAAGGAAATCCTCATTTATGAGGGAATTGTATTGCGACTGCATGTTATGGATAATATTGTGTTCTTAGAGAGGAGATTGTGAGATAAAGAAGATGAAGTTATAGTGGGTGTGCTATAGGTTGTGTCCCTTCATTTTTCTAGATAATAAAAAGGAAGGACCTAGAAATTTCTCTGGTGGACGTATCCCACACTGGGTGAACCACGTATATCTGTGTCTCTATTGTATTGTGTATCTTCCGTGTTTTATTTCCACATTTGTTTTATTTTATTTCTACGTGATCCTATTTTTTATACAACTAGTATCAAAGAAAAAGGTAACTCATAGGAAAAGAGGGTTCCTGGTTCGAGTGGGAGCAATGGAGGAAGATGGAAAGTTTAGAGTCGAGAAATTTAACTGCCAACACTACCAGTTATGGAAGATGCAGATGGGAGATTATTTATATCAGAAGGATCTTTACCTACCGTTGGACAGAAAATAAAAAAAGTTGACAAGTATGACATATGTAGAATGAGAGATTCTTGATGGAAAGGTACTGGGAACGATACAACTGAGCCTGGAAGCATCAGTGGCTTTCAATATTTCAAAAGAAAAGACAACGAATGATCTGATGGATGCATTGGCTAAACTATATGAAAAACCCTCGCTATCCAATAAGGTATTTATAATGAAATGATTATTTAATGTGAAGATGTTAGAAGGTGGGTTTTTGCCTATCATTTAAATGAATTTAATACAATTACTAATCAACTATTTTCTGTAAAAGTGGACTTTGATGATGAGGTCAAGGCTCTTCTAATCTTATTCTCATTGCCAGAAATCTGGAATGAATTGGTCATGGATGTAAGTAACTATGTCTCTAGTTCAAACACTATACAATTTGATGATGTTGTTGGTGTTATCCTTAGCGAGGAAATGCGACTGAAAAGAACAGGTGAGACATCAGGTAATGCGTTGACCGTGGAGAATAGGGGAAAACAAAAGGATAGAATAAAGGGCTCAAGGAACCGTGGGAATTCTAGGAAGAGAAGATCCAAATCCAGACTAGGAAAGATGGAGTGCTGGAATTGTGGGAAGAAAGGACATCTGAAGAAAGACTGCAGAGCTCCAAAGAAGCAAAGAGATGGACAACAGGAGAAAAATCAAGAAGTAAATATAACATGTGATGTGTTACAAGTTGCTTTGATTCTTTCTGTAGATAATATTTTTGAGTCTTGGGTAGTAGATTTAGGGGCTTCATTTCATGCCACACCCCATAGGAAACATTTTCAAGATTGCGTTCAAGGTGATTTTGGACTGGTTCATTTGGGTGATGATGCACCATGCAAAATTGTTGGAATGTACAAGGTACAAATAAAGCAAAAGAATGGAAACCAATGGTTGTTGAAAGAGGTAAGACATGTTCCATATCTAAGAAAAAAAATAATTTCAACATGGAAGTTGGAAAGTGAAGTTTGTATATCTACATTTACAGATAAGGGGTGGAAGGTCACCAAAGGATCAATGGTGATATAAAAAGGAGAGAAGCTAAGTACATTGTATTTATGTACTGGTAATACTGACTCTTCTATATCTTTAGCTTCTACAGGAGTGGATATAACACCGTGGCATCATAGGCTTGGAAACATGATTGAAAAAGGGATGCATATACTTCACAAAAGAATTTTTTTGTGAGATCTTAAACAAATTGATTTGGATTTATGTGAGCACTATGTTTATGGAAAATAGAAGAGAGTTAGATTTGTCAGAGTTGGAAAGGAAAACAAGAGTGAAAGGTTAGAGCTTGTGCATACAAATGTATGGGGACAAACTCATGTATAATATCTTGGTGGATATCGTCATTATGTTACTTTTATTGATGATGCAACTAGAAAAACTTGGGTTTATTACATTTGACACAAATATGATTTTTTTGAGACTTTTAAGAAATGGAAAGCTTTGGTTGAGAACGAGACAAGAAAAAGATTAAAGTGTCTCAGATTGAAAATGTAGGTGAATATTGCATCAAGGAGTTTGATGATTACCGTTCATACCATGGGATTCGTAGAGAGAAGATAGTTCCATAAACACCACAAGAAAATGGTGTGTCATAAATGATGAACAAGACAATCATGGAACACGCTAGAAGTATGATATTGCATGCTAGGTTTCCCTTACATTTATGGGAATATGTTGTATATATTTTTGTTTACTTAATAAATAGAGGACCTTCGATCTCTTTGGATGGTGGAATTCCATAGGAGGCATGGACGGGAAAAAAGGTAAAATTTTCATTTCTGAATACTTTTGGTTGTGAATCGTTTGTCCATATTGACAAAGAAAATAGAACAAAGCTTGAGGAAAAATCCAAGAAGTGTACCTTTATTGGATACGATGTTGATGATTTTGGTTATCGCTTATGGGATTATGAAAATAAAAAAATAATTAGGACTAGAGATGTCATATTCAATGAGAAGATCATGTACAAAGATCAGTTGCAAGGAAATAAATAGGAAAAAGAAAAACCAGAATACACAATGATTGATGAGATCACTGAAAAAAAAATCCAAAGGTACCAGAAAAAAAAATGTACAACAATAGGAGAAACATGTACCTCAAAATCCTGCAAGTATTGTTAGAATATCTACCAGGTTAAGTAGACCCCCTAAAGGATACTCTCCTTCATTGTATTATTTAGTGTTGAATGCCTCTGGTGAACCAAAAAGTTATGAAGAGGAGATGCAGATAGACACTAAAAACAAGTGGGAGCAAGGCATGAAAGAAGAAATGGATTCCTTGGTAAATAACTATACTTGAGACCTGGTTCAGTTGCCTACAGGAAAAAGAGCATTACAAAATAAATGGGTTTATAGGTTGAAGGAAGAAGATGGAGGTAAAAAGTGTACAAGGCTAGAATTGTTGTAAAGGGGTTTGCACAAAAGAAAGGTATATATTTTGATGAAATATTTTATCTTGTTGTTAAAATGACTTCAATTAGGACTATTTTAAGTCTTGTGGCAATAGAAGATTTGCATCTTGAACAGTTAGATGTAAAAACAACTTTTCTCCATGGGGATTTTGAGGAAGATATTTATATGCAACAACCACAT
>SNQJ01S0114654.1:30945-59122 GCA_010110895.2 Picea sitchensis
TAAACTAACCCTAGACTAGCTCTCTAACTTCACTCACCTAATCTACTAACTAGGGCACATATTTTGGGCTAATTGTTGGCAGCTTTTGATGGTTAATTTTTTTTTTGCATGCCATTGAACACTACAGCCATAAGGCTGCAATTTTCTGCAGAAAACACATGTTATAACAACTTGCTTTATTCAACCCCATAGTGCCATGTTTCATTCATAATTGATTGCCTAATTCATTGATAATATTGTTGATTGATATCATGATTTACATGTTGATTTGAATGTTTTATTTTCTGATATAAACTGATATCTAGTGCTGAAAATTAGGGACATCAAGATTATATTTATGATCCAACTAACATTTATCATTGCAAAGTGTCTTTTCTTGTGTCTCAGGCATGTACAATCATCCAGAGAAGTACTATACCTGTGGGGAAACAATTACTTGACTTGAAAGGCATCTCTCCCTACCTTTTATTCCAGTTATACCTAACCTCTAGGGGATTCACTTCCATTTTCCTCCATCTCCATCTCAATCCCCCTAGGGTCACCGAGATCGCCTCCCTAGAGTAACCTAGTCACACTTGAAGTGTGGGACCTACATCGAGGTGACATTGGGTGTAGGATTCCCAAGTTGTAGAAATTTTTTTGTGGTTGGGTCGAGATTTTTCCAACCTACATATTGCACTATAACATTTTGGGGTCGTTTCCGGGGAAGATTTTGAATCTTCTTTGTACCCAAAATGACACTTTGGTAAGGTATCCCAAAGCCTTTCCCTTAGCTTTCCTCGCAACTCCACCCAAGGGACATTCCCTTTCCACCTTATTGAAAAATATTTTCCTAAAAGCTTGTCTGGCGACTCCACCATTCCACCAAAGAAATGTGCAAGCAACAAACCCTCCAGGGGTTGTAAAGCACCACCCAAAGGGCCTAGTCCCCCAAAGTCCCTCATCCCTCATAATTTCTCCTCTACCTCTCCTAGTCCTTCATCCTCACCTGTTATTTCCACACCTCCACCTTCACCTATACCCACCTCACCAAGCATTACTTGGAGCCTACAAAATAAAGAGGCACACAAACCTTTGGAAATAACAAAGATCCCTAGATCCCCTCATAAAATCCAAAGGAATTCAATAAATGGCTACCCATCTTTTCAGGGGAGGACATTACTAAACCAGAAGATCACTTGTATCTTTTCCTGTGTAGTTTAGAACCCTGTGACCAACATGAGGATTTCCAGATGAAACTTTTCTCTTACAATTTTGTTGGAAAGGCCAATTATTGGTTTGACAAGATTCCCTAATGGACAATCACAAATTGGAACTTATTTCAATAACTTTTCACCAAAATATTCAAGAAAAAGAGAGATTACAAATCCTTGTGTAAACATCTCCACAACTGCAAAAGAAAAATAGGCGAAGACATAAGGGATTTCAACGATAGGTTTAACACCCTCATAAGATGTTTTCCCCAGGAGTTGAAGCCTCCTCAATCTTCCATTATCAAGCTATATATATCAACTATGAAATATATGTATGGAAGCATGATTAGGGAACGTCCTACTACTCTGTTTGACGCTCAAGAGAGAGATTGTGAAATAGAAGAAAACTTAGCCACCTCCCTCATACCAAAAGAATAGAACCCCAAGAAGGCTCTTCAGATTAATCAGATTGATGAATTTGTTTCACTAGAACTTCCCTCAGATGTCAGGATTTACCTACAAGACGAATGAGATAAATCAATTGATAGGGAAGCATGTCTCGTGATCAACCTTTTAGAAGAAGATAGAGAGAGAACATTAGAAAAAACACCTCTCCCACCAAACGAGATCATGGAATTAGAAAAGAAGCGAGCCACAGAATTGGATGAAGTGAAATTATCACAATACTTTCAGAAAATCTTTTCAAAACCTCTAGACAAAATGAGGTTTGAGATCAATAAAGTTAAAGAGCAAGTCTCCCTCCAAGACAGTACCAAAACTTAAAATATTGTGGGTCATGACAAAGTGAACCATCAAGTTCTGGAAGAAGGAATAGACAACATGTTTATTGTGGTGGATTCCCCTTTCATAGATGAAGAAAGAAAAGAAGGATCTTGGGGCCTGGATTTTGATGGTGAACACTCAAGTGCGGGCTCAGGTGCAGGAATAGACTTAAGGTCGTCGTATAATGAGACCACCCTTTTTTCATATAGACTTGAATTTGACTGCACAAATAACATTGTTGAGTACAAAGTCCTTGTCCTAGGCATCAACCTGGCCATTGATATGAACATCAAGAAACTGCACATAAAAGGGGACTCTGACCTAATCGTTTCACAATTCAATATGAAGTTTTCCACAAAGAACCCAAGTCTAAAGTAGTATAGAGATGATGTTTGGGAGGCCATAAAAGAGTTTGACAAATTTTCCATTGATTCCATCCCTAGGGAAGAAAATCACCTGGCAGATAGTCTTGTTGTTTCCTCCTCAAACTTACAAATTTCCAAAGAAATAAGTTTCTACAAGGTGGAAGTCAACTTCAGGCCTTCATTACCTGACAAATTGGAACATTGGCAAGTTTTTGAAAACAATAGTCAACTTCTATGCTTTCTACAGAATGAGGGAGAATTCTCTGAGGCTCGAATAAACCTATTGGCTGAGAAGGAAAGCATCGAGATCATCGATGTAGCCGATGGGCCCCTACCCAAAGGAATTGTTCCTTTAGAAAACCTCTTTGATTGAAATGATATGTATAAAGTGAAACCTTCCAACAAAATTAATGATAAGATTATTAAATGCAACATTGGAATCGAAGAATCCCTTAAGTTAATCAAATTTGGTAAAGGAACAACGATTGATGAGAGGTAAAATCTGACTACACTTATAAGAGAGTTCAAGGATGTTTTCTCTTGGTCTTACGAGGATCTAGAGGCCTACCAGGAAGACATTATACAACACACCACTCCCCTCATTGATGGCGTGAAACCTTTCAGACAAAATCTCAGACAGATGAACCCAAAGGTTGCCCCACAAGTACAGAAATAGTTACAGAAGATAGTTGAGGCAGGAATAATTGAACCAATTATATATTCATCATGGGTGTCCAATCTAGTTATTGTAAGGAAAAAGGTTGGTGAAATCAGGATATGTGTAGACTTCATAAACTTAAACCAAGCTTCACTCAAATACAATTATTCCTTACCAAACATGGAATATCTTTTGAAAAGGGTAATCGGTGCACAGATGATGTCCATTATTGATGGTTTCTGGGGGTACAATCAATTTTTGGTAAAGGAGGATGATCAATTCAAAACTACTTTTACCACCCCTTGGGGAACCTATAATTATTTATGAATGCCTTTCGGACTCACCAACGTAGGGGATACTTTTCAAGGAGCCATGGACTATGCCTTCAGAGATTTAATCAGAAAGCTCATAGAGATATATAAAGATGATATGACCTCCATTTCTAAAACAAGGGAAAAACATATTCAACACTTAAGAACTATCTTCCAAAGATGTAAGGAATATGGAATTTCTCTCAACCCTAAGAAATCAATTTTTGTTGTTAACAAGGGTAATATACTGGGACACATCATTTCTAAATATGGAGTCATGATAGATCCTGCCAGGGTTGAATCCATGAAGAAAATCCCTCTCCATAGAAACAAGAAAGACTTTAAATCCTTCTTCGACCAGATTAACTTTATCAGTAGATTCATCCCAAATTTTACCGAAATTGTTAAACCCCTTAACAAGTTACTAAAAAAGGACGCTCGTTTTGAGTGGAAAAGTAAAGGTAGAATATTTTTCGAATGTATTAAGGAGGAAATAATTGCCGCACCTATTTTAGTTAGCCTGAACTTTTCCAAGGACTTCATCATTTTCTCCTTTGCTTCGAAAGACACAATTGTAGGTGTGTTGTTACAAAAGAATGATCAAGGGAATGAACAACCAATAGCCTTCATAAGCAAGAATCTTAGGTACTCATAACTGAATTACACCATTACAGAAAAACATGCTTACGCTTTAGTCAAGTCTCTCAAACACTTTCGAACCTATGTGGGATACAACAAGATCAAGGCCTTTGTCCCCTACCCTACCATAAAGGATGTTTTATCAAAACACGATTGCCTTGGATCAAGGGGAAAGTGGGTGTCACAAATAAAGGAATATGATTTGGAAATAAAGCCAACTAAGATAACTAAAGGACAAGGGTTGGAAAAAATGATGACAGAAAGCAATCGAGAGGCCATTGAGGTAGGACAGAAGGAGCAATTCAACATTGTCATACATGAAATGGTATTCAGACATCATTTATTAACTAAAAAACCTCACATGCCCTGATCATTTGGTGGAACATAAAAGAAGAGCCCTAAGACTCAAAGCCATGAAGTATTGCCTAACAAAATATGGTCTCGGGTGGACAGACCCAGATGGGGTAATCCTTAGATGTGTTGATAAATAATAAGTTGATAAGTTGGTCACAAAAATCCATGCAAGACATTGTGGAGGCCATTTTGTAGCATGCACCATGACCCATAAGATTTTAAGAGCAGGGTACTATTGGCCTACTATATTCTATGACACACATCGATATGTTAGAGCTTGTCATCCATGATAGTTTTTTACCAGCAAGCAACGCCTCTCTACCCTTCCCCTTAAACCCATCTATAACACCTCGGGTTTTGAGCCCCGTATTAAATAATGTATTTTGTTAATCCATGAAAGGCTAGAGTGCCCAAACAATTGAAAGAGGCTAGTGTGCCTAGGAAATGTAATGTTTGATCATTATTAATAATAAATACATCATTGGTTGCTAGATGGACAAGTTATAGGGGGCTATGATTCCACAAGAGAGGGGGCTTGAGGGGATAAGTATTTATTTTATATTTTAATTACCCATTTATTTTTTAATGGAGGATAACAATTACATGAGCTTCTTGGGGGGAAGGCCAAGTGGTTCCTTAATTCCAAGAATTACATAAACCCATCTTTGGTTTATGGTGGGGGTTGCTTCTTCTTCACTCATTCCCTCACTCTTTCATTGTTCTTTGTGCATTGTGCCCACCTTTCATTCGGTCCTCACTCCATTCACTCTTTCACCCACTCGTCTTTCCTCATTCGTGTTTGTCTTGGGAAAGGAAAACGAATTATTGAAGAGGAGCCATGGTTTTGTTGGTTGCAAAGACTAATGGTGTATTCCATCCATGAATTAAGGCCTACATGTCTGAGATGCTTTGGCATGTGTTCCATTTTTCTCATAGCTACGAATCTTGAGAGTACCAGCATGGATATTCTTAACCAGATGCACTTGATCCCTAGAAGGAGATGAACAGTTTGAGGGACTTAAGGATGGGTAGAAGAGAGTTGGTGTACTTGGATTGTTGTGGGTGTTGAAAAGCATGTGATAGATTGAGTGCTGACTAGTTTGGGAAGCTAAGTGACACTCTGGAACCGTCCTTGTGGATTCATAGCCTTGGCTCGGGGGTGACATTGCTATTGAGACTTAGAACAATAGTGTATATGGCTGGATGGAACATCCTTGGTCTGCAACCAGTTGGTAATTCATTTCTTTAAATATAAGTTCTCTGTGTTATGTTTTTATTTACTTGTGTATTTATTCCACTGTGTATTTATTTATCTATGAAATTTGTATCTGTAATATGCATTCTTGTTGGTTATTGATGTGCATGACATATGTCTCATTTATTTATGTTGTAGCATGAATCTTGATCTATGCATCTAAATACTTCATGCATCTTTATTAATTAAAAGTTAGATCAGAAGTCGAAATTAGTCTAGAGCGGGCTTGAAGTGATGTAGCCCGGCCTGTGGGTAGTTGGGTACATCACAGATTGGTATCAGAGCTTCGGATTGAAACACCAGACTGGTATGGGCCAGAACTATTGGACAGGGTTTTATGGTTAAGAATGATTATGACCTTGAAATATTTAATCTCAAGAGAGATACCATTGCATAGATCGCGTAGAAGTCAGAGCGTCGTGCAGACAGAGATCCTTTGTAAAGGATCGTAGAATCATGATCATTCCCTTTTGAATTTGAGAGCGATCAACACCGTGGAATCAAGGAGTTCTGGATTGTTAGATCTGAAGACAGGTGAACGAGGACCAGATAAGGGTGAAACCAAAGGCTGGGAGATATTAATTCATAGTCGTCAGATCAAACCTGTCAATCATCAGTCATTGATCAAATCCAAGTAGGAGATGGAAAACTCTAGAACTTCACTACTTCGGCGATTTTTGGGAGACAAGGAAGAAGCATGAAAAATGTTGAAGTCATGAAGTCCCGCCGGTTGTCCGATATGATAGTAGGCTTGGATGAAATCCCAATCGTTAGTCAGGATCCTCTGACATTGACCACTTTGGGAAGTTTAACTCTGGGAGAATTGAGCTCTTTAGAACTGTTATAACCCAGAGTCTTGGAGCACCAAAGTCCCGAAGTCTCATTGACTGTTAGATCGAGGGAAGGACTTTGAAAGTAATGTTGATCGTCGGATCTAGCATTGGTGGAAGGATAGCAAAGTTTCATAACTTCACCACTCCGACGATTACTGGAGAATGACAAAATCCCTTAGGTGTCAAATCCCCGAAGTGTCGAAACCATGAAGTGTAAAACGTTGTTGTGAAATCATGCATGCCATAATATCTAGGGAAAAGAATGTGGATCGTCCATTTGTTGGATGAACCGTCATAGGCCACATGATAGGGGTGCCATGTGGGGACACATGTCACTTGGATTCAATACCTTTTGGACCCTAACCTGGTCATTTTTTAGTGACACGTGGCACACACGCCATGGGTCCACATCACCATGGGTGACATCAGCATGCCATGTCAATGTCGAGAGTATGGCCTCCGGGGTGTCCAACATCTCTGCCAACAAAAGTGTCAAAGACCGAAGTAAAACATTAACGTAGATTGTTGATCTAAGATCCCTTCGGGACCTTTCTGAACCATTAGATCCTACAGTGCAAGGATGGCATAATCACTTCGACAGTTATCACTCCGAGGAAGTGGAACGACTCGAGAGTTGAAATGTTTCAGAGTCCCGGAGTGCCAAAGTCCCGAAATGAATAAGGATCGTCCACCCCAATGCTTGATTAAGTCATGGTAGTTGGATTCACAAGTGGAAGGATAGGATAATGGCTTCAATGAGTATCACTCCGAGGGAGTTGAGAGATTTGGGAGTTGTAATGTTTCAGAGCCCCGGAGCAACAAAGTCCCCAATTGAATAAGGTCGTCCATATCAACGTCTGATTAAGTCGTGACCGTCAATCTCGTTGAAGCCTCTAGATGGGGTAGGATCGTCTAGACAAAGGGAGATCAAATCTCGACTATCCAATCTACTAGTAGAGTTATTGGAAGGGCTTAGACAAAGTTTAACTCCGGGAGAAATCGAATATTGAAGAGGGATAATATTCGAAGGCCGAAGTCCGGAGGAATTGGTCCTAGTGCCGGTCTCATGATAAGGTAACGGGGGTCAATTCGAGGTGAAAAAGGAACCGGAAGTAACCAATCCCTTAGACATTGTGTTCGAGCGAGCTCTTGTGTTGAAGAATACAGAGGAAGGCGCTAAAGAACGCATAAGCCCGTGGTTTCGATCCATGGCCACATGGAAAGTGGTTTGAAGGAAGTGTCTATGAAAAATTGAATTATGTACCAGCTAAAGAATAACATGGAATTGTTATAATATGGAGAATGATAATATATTCTTCATGAATTGAGAAGAAAAAGGACCTATAGCATTGTTGGCAATTTTTTAATATGCATAATTCTAAAAAAATGGTTGCTTGCACATTTTGCAAAATTAATGGGGTGTAAATATATTAGTTCATAATGCATATTCAAGAAATGGAAGAAGGAGAGGGAGCTTCCATCCATGATAAGGAGGCCAAAGTTTAGAATATCAGTGTCGGTAATGTAGAGACAGAATTCAACAGACACCAGGCTAGAGGGGAGCAAGAAACATTGATAGAGACTATGAGAAGCCTGAAAATAAAAGTGCAGAGTTACAAACCATACAATGAGAGATGGATAAGAGAAAAAAATCATATAAATTTTCAAGTGATGCAAATCTTAAATCAGTTGCAGAGGCAAACAAAGAATGGATCAAACTCAAAACAAGAGGAAGAGGGAAGATGTCATGAAAGAAGAGATGAACGCAGAAGAACTGTTTATTCAAGAAGTGTTAGCAGAACTCATAGACATCACTCACCTCCCTATTCAACAAGGAAATTTTATGCATTTGAAGAATCCCTAAGTAGTCCAGAGGTATCTCTTGTTAGGCACCAAAAAAGAAGACATGAATTGGACAGTTTGCAAGGAGAGTTGAGGAAGATTAAGCCACCATCCTTTGATGGTGAAAGAGAAAGGGAAGATGATGTTGAGGCATGGTTGCTTAGAATCGGGAGGTATTTTCAATTGCATAACTACTCATCAAACCTAGAAGCCTGGATTTCCACATACCATTTACATGGTAAAGATTTTATATGGTGGGATTAGCTGAAGCAAGTTAAGCACATTAATGAGAATATGATCACTTGGAAGAAGTTCAAGAAATATTTTCAGAAGGAGTACATTTCAAAGCACTTCTATGATAGGAAAATGCAATGTTTCTTTGAACTTAGGCTGGGAAGCATGACCATGGCAGAGTATGAAAGGAATTTCTTATGGCTACTAAAGTATGTGGGGTTTACAAAAGATGAGAAGGTGAAAGTACAGGGGTTTTTAGGTGGATTTCCATCCTTTTATAAAGAGAATATTCAATATGATGAAAATAAGAATTTGATTGAGACCATCAGGAAGGCTAAGTAGCTAGCTATATGATCAAGGGAAGGGAAGAGAATCCATGAAAAAATCTTGGAATGATAAGAAGAAGGAGAAATTTGATCAGAGGAGGAAGGGATTCAAACCTCTTTTCAATATAAATAGCCCAAATAAAAATAATCAAGACCAGTATGCTAAGGATGAATCCAAGAGACAAGAATCCTTGGGAAAAAGTGGAAGACCACCAATCCAATGTTGGGGATGCAAAGAAGATCACCTATACAAGGATTTCTCTCACAAAAAGGACAAAGTGAAGACCATGCAAAACATCCAAGAGGCTACAACAGTAGAAGACATGGGAAGAATTTATGCAGCCTTAGATGATTGACAAGAAGAGTACCAATACAATATGATTGAGGCAGAAGGTAAGATCATTGATCATTCTGTTGCTATTTTAATTGATTCAGGAGAAAGTCATTGTTACATTGATCCTAAAATAGTGGATAGATTACGTATGGAGAAAAGGAAGCTTAAAAAATAAAGTTTTGTTCAGCTAACCACTGGAACCAAAAGGAGAATTCGTGATATGGTCAGAGGTTGTTCCATAAGTCTTAATGGTGTAAATATGAATGTTGATCTAATTATTATACCATTGGGATATTATGATATTCTAATTGGAATGGATTGGTTGGAAAAGCATCATGTCGTCCTAGATTGTCATAACAAGACATTTACATGTATTGATGAAGAAGGAAAACAGAGCACTGTGAAATGAGTTCCAAGACCCATCTCTATAAGAGAGATTTCAACCTTACCACTAAAGAGATGTTTTAGAAAAGGATATCAATTGTATGCAACCCATGTGGAGGAGCCAGAAAAGACAAAGGGGACAAGCCTTAAAGAATTTTCGGTACTACAAGAATTTGAAGATGTATTCCAAGAAATACTAGGGTTTCCACCAAAGAGGGAGATATATTTCTCTATTGACTTAGTGCCAGGAGCTGCCCAAGTATCAAAAACACCTTACAGAATGAGTACACCATAATTAAAAGAATTACAAATATAGTTGGAAGAATTGTTGAATAAAGGGTTCATACGTCCAAGTGTTTCACCTTGGGGAGCACCAATACTCTTTGTCAAAAAGAAGGATGGAACTTTGAGGCTGTGTATTGAATTTCGACAACTGAATGAATCCATTATAAAGAACAAGTATCCTCTACCAAGAATTGATGACCTCTTTGATCAGCTAAGAGGGGAAAATATATTTTCAAATATAGACTTGAGATCAAGGTACCATCAGGTAAGAATCAAGGAATAAGGCATTCATAACACAACCTTTAGAACCAGGTATGGGCATTATGAATTTATAGTGGTGCCATTTCGACTGTCCAATGGACCAACTGTCTTTATGTGCTTAATGAATGGCATATTAAAAAATTATTTGGATAAGTTTGTCATAGTATTCCTGGACAACATACTTGTCTATTCTAAGTCAAAGGAAGAGCATGAACATCACCTAAGATTGGTATTGCAAGTGTTGAGGGAACATCAGTTGTATGCCAAGCTTAGTAAGCATTACTTTTACTAAGAACAGATCCATTACTTGGGACACATGATTTCAGAACAAGGTATAGCAGTAGATCCATAGAAGATTGAAGCCATTAGAGGATGGCCAACACCCAGGAATGTTTCAGAAGTCAGATATTTTATGGAGTTAGTCGGTCACTATAGAAGATTTATAGCATGGTTCTCTAAGAGTGCTTATCCCATCACTTCTTTGAAAAAGAATGGAATTTAATTTGAATGGACAACAATGGGTGAAGAGAAATTTAATCTACTGGAAGAATTACTTACTAGTGCCCCTATTCTAAAGATTGTTGACCCAAATGAAAGTTTTGTGGTATGTACAGATGCATGCAAGGAGGGACTTGGTGGAGTCCTCACTCAAAATGAACATGTCATTGGTTATGAGTCCAAAAGGATTAAAGAACATGAGAGGAACTATGTCACACGTGACTTGGAACTTGTTTCCATTGTTCATGCATTGAACATGTGGATTCATTATCTCATGGGGAAAAGATTTGAATTAAGAGCATACCAAAGTGATCTGAAATATCTTTTTGAAGAGCCAACTTTGAATGCTAGGAAAACGAGATGGCTAGAATTTTTAAGTGAATACAATTTTGACATCAAATATATCAAAGGAAAAGAAAATAAAGTTATTGATGCACTTAGTAGAAGAGTACATTTCATGCATGCTACAACTGTTAGTATGCATCAGTCAGTTTTAAAGAGTAGAATTTTAGATGTTGTTGTCACAAATCAACATTACCTACAACTAAAATAAATCTTACAGCAAGAAAATGTACAACATAAAATTAAAGAATATGAGATGAAGGAAAATGGATTAATTATGCATTAAAATAGAATTTATGTTCCTAGTTCTGGAGAACTTAGGAATTTGGTATTAAAAGAAATGGATAATGTTCCATATGTCGGGCATCCCGGATACCAGAAAAAAATTTGCAACAGTAAGAAGACAATTCTTTTGGCCAGGAATGAAAAAATATGTTGTTGATTACATTGTCAGATGTATGGAATGCTAGAGAGTGATGGTTGAGCATAGGCACCCAACGGGTTTGCTACAACAATTATCAATTCCAGAGAAGAAGTGGGAAGTGGTAACCATGGATTTTATAACTAAATTTCGCAAGACAACATGATTCAATCATGGTCATGGTTGATAAATTGACAAAGGATGCTCATTTTGTTCCTATAAAAATGACTCATACACCAACTAATATTGTAGAAATTTACATGAGGGAGATTGCTAGGTTGCATGGGATACCTAAGACAATTGTCTCAGACAGAGATACAAAGTTTACTTCAAATTTATGGAGGGGATTGTTTAAAGGAATTGGTACAAATCTGAACTTTATCACAGCATACCATCCACAG
Source organism: Picea sitchensis (assembly GCA_010110895.2). Taxonomy (NCBI): domain Eukaryota; kingdom Viridiplantae; phylum Streptophyta; class Pinopsida; order Pinales; family Pinaceae; genus Picea; species Picea sitchensis. The sequence continues at coordinate 42,665 of SNQJ01S0114654.1, forward strand.
TCAGATGGGAGGAAAAAGAGAGTTAACCGAGTAATTGAAGACATGTTGAGAATGTATGTGATGGATAAGCCATCTAAGTGGGAAGATTACTTGCACTTGGTTGAGTTTTCCTATAATAATGGGTATCAAGCTTCATTGAAAATGGGCCCATTTGAAGCGTTTTATGGTAGGAAATGCAATACTCCAGTGAGTTGGGACAACCCAGCATACAAAGGTACTTGGGCCAGAATTGTTCAAGGATGTGGAAGACCAGATGGTTGTAATTAAGAAGATTTTAAAGGCATCTCAAGATAGACATAAAATTTATGCAGATAAGAATAGGACAGCTAAAGAATTTAAAGTGGGGGAGCATGTGCTTTTAAAAGTGAAGCCCAAGAAGATCTCTTTGAAATTGGGTAGTTGTAAAAATCTAGTAGTCAAATTCTATGGTCCATTTGAGATATTGGATAGAATAGGGTCAGTTGCATACTTGATTGCATTTCCTGCTTCCATGAATGTGCATAATGTATTTCATGGTTCTTTGCTAAAAAAATATGTACATGATCCTAACCATGTTATTGATTGGCATCTGATTCAGGTAGAGACAGAGGAAAGATTATAGGTCTAGCCAATGCGAATATTGGACAGAAAAGTCAAAATCCTCTAGAATCGAGTTATACAGCTAGTAAAATTCTAGTGGACCTGCTACGGTCCTAAAGATGCTACTTGAGAGCATGAATATTCCATGCGGGAAGAGTACTCGCAACTTTTTGAATCAATTTTGAGATTTTGATTTTTGTTTTATATATGCACTGAGGACAGTGCCAAAATAAGGGGGAGGGGATGTAACACCTCGGGTTTTGAACCCCATATTAGATAATGTATTTTTTTTATCCATGAAAGGACAAAGTGCCCAAACAATTGAAAGAAGTCAGTGTGCCTAGAAAATGTAATGTTTGATCATTATTAATAATAAATACATCATTGGATGCTAGAAGGACAAGGACAAGAGTTATAGGGGGCTATAATTCCACAAGAGATGGGGCTTGAGGGGCTAAGTATTTATTTTATATTTTAACTACCCATTTTTGTTTTAATGGAGAATAACATTTACATGAGCTTCTTGGTGGGAAGTCCAAGTGGTTCCTTAATTCCAAGAATTACATAAACCCATCTTTGGTATGTGGTGGGGGTTGCTTCTTCTTCACTCATTCCCTCACTCTTTCATTGTTTGTTGTGCCCACCTTTCATTCAGTCCTAATTCCATTCAGTTTTTCACCCACTCGTCTTTCCTCATTTGCGTTTGGCTTGGGAAGGGAAAACAAATTGTTGAAGAGGACCCATGGTTTTGTTGGCTGTAAATATTGTTGGTATATTCCAACCATGAATTAAGGCCTGCATGTCTGAGATGCTTTGGCTTGCATTCCATTTTTCTCATAGTTGTGAATCATAAGAGTCATAACATGAAGATTCTTGACCAGATGCACTGGAGCCCTGGAAGGAGACAGACAATATGAGGGACTGTGTGGTAGAGAAGGGGGTCCATTCTCTTAGGTTGTGCAGGTTGGGTAGAAGAGAGTGTTGACGCCCAAAAGCGCAACATGGAATCCCTACATGCAAATTGGTTGCAATGCCTTATTACATATATATATTTAATAATAATATACTAAATAGGTGGGACCCTGTATGTGGATAATGATGAAGGAGGCATCGTCTTGTTATGCACTCATGTCTATTTTGAAAAAATGACTCTACAATTTTTAAAAATTCGAAATCGCTTTCCAAGTGAAATAGGAAAATGATAGGTTTATTGGTGATTTAATTTAAAGAAGAAAGGGGAAAGGTGTTGTTTTAATGAGAATCTTAGTTTATTCTGCTACATATCTTTTTTGAATGGTTGATTTAAACTCCAAGTATGGGATGTATATGGTTATGGCATATTGCACTTATGAATTCTTGTTGTTATCATGGACATTGATTAAGTTTTATAGGGTGGTAATTTTCCCCTAGCGAGGGATGTGGGACATTAGATGTATTTGGTGCTAAGTGTTAAACTATGCACATGAGTTATTGGAAGGTGGCAAATTTGATTTGTTTTGTTTTGATGGCACACATAGTGGACTATGCGTTGGTGCACTTGTACTTGGTTTTGGTTGATGGAGTTAATGTAAGAAACAATGTGCAATTATTGCATGTCGCTCTAACCCTACCTCGAGGTTTCCACCCTCACTTGGTTCGCATTTGGGTTGGTTGTTTTGGCTGGTGTTGTCTCTGTTTTTCTCGGCCTTGGAAAGAAGAGTTGCGCTCATTGTTTTCTTGGCATTTTGCATACAGGTACGATGGATCTTACCTCTCCATTCATGACACATAGCTCTGCTCAGAATTAAATCTTGATGTTTTCTCTTAAATTTGCTCACGGGTTGTGCTTGCTTTCCAAATTTTAAATGAATGTATGTGGTTTTTTACTGTGAAATTGCATATTAAATGGAGTCCCACCATGTTGGCATTTAAGTGTTCAAGTTGATTCATAGTCGAAATTTCCTTTCTGTTTGAATGACATTGTGTCCAGAATATGTGACACTCTAGTGTTATGCATGTTAGAAAATAATTATGTTGTTCGGGTTTCACTCGTCTCTGGTCATTAAAATTTGAGGGTTTCTTCTCTCTATGGCATAAAATAATGGTTGTTTGTTTAATTCCATTACCCAGTCTTGAAATATTTGTAGCTCCTTCAAACTACATGTCAATTGTTTGTATATGTATGGGCATATTTGCTTTGCGGCTGCCATGAGGGGTCTGTGGAGAGGTATGTGGAAAGTATGTTGTGATAAGAGATGGTAAAATGGTTTTTTTTTTGCAAACCCCTTGAAAGGTTCTCCTTCGTGTTCGCCCATACCTCAGTTCTTTTATTGATGAGTGGCAATTTCAAACTTTGAGCTTGATGTCTGTCATCAATGGTTAATACAACATTGGGAGGTTGGCTATTTGCATCTCATTTGTCATATATCCATGGAGTTTTGTCGATTTTTAAGTGTATTATGTTAAAATAATAACACCAGGTTCACATGGGTTTCAAACCCAGTCTGTTACACAACAAATATTGAAAGTTGTGACACCAGCCTCATATGCTGAAGAGTTTTTGGCTTATGTTGTGTTCCATCGCGTTCTTGAGGTAGTCTGGTTTTAGTTGTTGGAATTATTCTATTGACAATCTATTATATAAAAAAAAATAACTATGTGAATAAAGGAAATAAAAAGTATACAGTGGGAAGATTTGTTATTTGCATTAAATCTTGGTTTGTTGGTTGATTATCCACGGGGGTTTTGGTCAATTTTGAAAAGTGTGTAATGATAAAATAAACGAGCATCGGTTGCACATGGGTTTCGAACCTAGTCTATTTACGCATCAAGTATTAAAGTTGTGATACCATCATTGTATTTTGAATGGATTAGGTCGTGTTCTAAGCTTCCCAAGCACACTTGATGTAGTTTGGTTTTAACTGTGTTGAATGTCTCTATTAACAGTATTTCCTAAAAAATCTGACGATAAAAAGAAAAGGAAGTGGAAATTTGTACAGTTGAAAGTCTTGGAACTTTCTTGGGGTTTAATATTGGATGATATGAAAATAGATGTGTGTTGGATTTGACTTACTAAATAGAGAAAAGTTTTGGCAATTATTTTGTTGATGGTGATGGAATTTTGTTTAGATATCATTGCATATAATAGAACATTAATCATTTTCCCCCCTCATTATACCATTTTTCGTTCATTATATCCCACTCACCTTCCCAAATACATTTAAGGCATTCCCTGTTCTATTATTCTAAAATTTAAATCCATTTTGAAAAGAGAAAGGATTAACAACAAAAGAGAAAAGACTAAGCTAATAACTGGTGTTTAAAAGTTGAACATGGATACAGTTTATGTTACGTCTGCAAGTGCTTGAACATTACTTGTTGGTCGTTTCCCATCCATGCTACCACTTTTTTCACATTATATCCCCCTCAACTTCCAAATATCCCTACCACTCCCTGTTCAAATGGAAAATTGATTGATTGGGTTTTTAAGAGTTGATGGATGGATTGCATGTGCTTCTGTGTGAATAATAGAGCCAAATTTTTTATTTTATTTAGGTAGAGTTTTATGCATGGATTGTTAAGATTTTTTCATAACATGTTGGAATATTGCTTCAGGATTAGCTTCTTTAGTAGAGGCAGTAATGGCAGGGGCAATAGAGGCAGAGGAAATTTGCAGAGGGGTCATAGAAGGACTTCGTTTTCAATACATTTTGATGTTGATACATAGGAATTAAACCAACTCTTTCAAGTTGGATTCTTTAACCTAGTTGGCCATGGGATCCTCTAGCCGACATGAGAGACCGCCCTTCCATCCACATCAACATTTTTCTAGTATCTGTGTTCCCCCTCATGTGTCTATGCAACCAAAATCGCCTGCCAATGTTGGTTAGCAAGAGATTTTCTATCAAACTGATGTTCATCACCATGGTTGTCCTACTGCTTCTTTTCCACTACCCCCTCCACCGCCGCCAAAGAATCCAATTTCCCAAGGTGATCATGTTGTATCACCCATGCAGTCTTCTCATGCTAGTAAGAGGTTAAAAACTGGTGTTCCCAAGCCTATGCAAGATAAAAGAAAATGAGTGGCCACTCCTTCCAAGTCATCTAAAGAGTCATATGAATTTGTGTCCTCTTGCCTTCATCTCAAAGATGATTGTTCTAACATTATCAATGCAGTCCAACCTCATGGTTCCAATTAGCCTAAGGCTTCCACAAAAAGATCAAAAGAGGAAAACAGTGAGAAGAGGCCAAATGCCTCTCACAATAAATATGTTTTTTAATGATGATTTATGTTATTTTCTATTGAGGACAATATTTTTACTTTGACAATGTTTTGGACAACAAACATATATTTAGGAATTTTTTGGGGACATCATGGATATAATGTTATTTTTGGATATGGTCATGTTATGTTTGTTGATATTGAAATATTTGATTATAAATATGAGAATGGGAGTTACAAGGAGGATGTTTGAATCAAATGATTGGGGTTTTATATTTCATGTTTGATGATTATTAAAATAAATGGAAATGGGAGTCACAAGGGGTCCCACCTATTTAGTTATTATTAAATTAGACCCTCACTAAAATATATTATTATTATTTTGTCTCAACTAATTAGTTAATCTTAACCAAAAAGGTAGTTGAACTACCATAACCTATTGATAAGGAATAAAATCTCAATGAAAGGAAGAGACAGGGGGGGGATGGAAGGAGAACTTCAGCCATAAGGTTTGTTCTATACTAGTGAAATACTTTCATCTTTCATTTATTCTTAGTTTGCTAGAAGGCTTAACCATCTTGATGACATCGGGGTCTTATTGAAAGAAGCAGGATTAAAAACTGAATCATATATTTCAACATCTTTTTTTAAAGGTGTATGTTTTATCTTCGGCAGTATGTGTGTTCTTGTCTATTTATAAATTAAATTTTATGACTCATAAAGAATATTTTGCAGAGTCAAGTGACAACATTTTGTGGCAAGTTGATCCATATCTTTAGCTTCAGTTTTCTTTTGTTGTCGGAGTCTTTTTGTATGGTGCCTATCCAAGGCTTATAAAATTGAGTTTGGTCCCTACCCTCGTAGTGGTTTGTAAAGAGAATTAAGTCTTGTATCTCATAATGAAATCATTCAAAAATCAGTTTTCTGATTTCAGTCTCACATATGTATTTTGATGAACTAGTTCATTTTTTCTTTTTACCTCCATGTACACACTCATGTAATTTATGTACACACATATGTAATTTATGTACACACTTATGTAATTTATGTTTAAGTTTATCTCTTTTATGCACATTTATATACAATATATATAAAAAAAACAGCATTGGTCCCTTGTACTTAATACTTATGGATTAAATGATTGTTTTTCTTTGGCTATAAACCCTGGGTGACATTCCCAATTATCTTTCCTTAGCCTGGAAAGATCTGAAAATGTTTGAGTAAGGTTCTCCATACCTTTTCCTCAACATTTATTTGGCGACCATACTCGGGAGATCTTCCATATCTCTCTAGTTGATTGTATCACGATTATATTTTATTTTATTTTTTGTCTAGATGCTCCTTGACTGATTTTTTCCATGACAGTACCTGTTACAAGACAGATCAATATTGGAAACGGTCTTGATGACCAAACTAGCATTGCATTGACCTTATTCAACATTATTTTAGAAACGACTAGTACTCATGCTGAACTTGAACGCTCTTAGGAAGTAATTGAAAGGAAAATAAGTATTCGTGAATGCTGGGAAGCCAGGCAAAGGTAGCCTAGAAATTAGCATTAACCTCCCTTTTCCTCCCTCTTTGGTTTTTCTTTTCATGTCCTCTAATCCTCGCATCTCTCAAAGGAGAAAAGGGTTGTCCCCCGAAGCTACTCATATTTTTGAAATATGAAGGAAGAAGATTGTTCTATCAACCCAAGAAAGTAGTCTTAGGAAAAATTTATCTGATTTAGCCAATTCACCTCTATCACCCATACCTATCACCTTCAATATGACATCCACGGGTAGTGGTAGTGGCACCGAAGGTGCCTCCTCCTTGCAACCTTCTACTTCATTAGTGATTGGTAGTATATACAATCATCAAGTACCTATTCAATCTACCACTAATCCTACTAAAGTTATAAATAAATATGGGATTTTCCAATTCGAGGAAGATGCTACGACCACCCCATGGAACGTACATTATCCCTTGAATCTGACACCTACTACTCACCCATTACCAAAGTTCAGGGATCATTTCCCTAGGTTTTCGGGAAATAATATTGTTACTACAAATGAACACCTAGTATCATTTTCTAATGCTTGTCATAACATAGGGGCTAACGATAACGACAATTGCATGTGTTTATTTGTCAACTCTCTCGAAGGGAAAGTTGCAACATATTTTTTCGATCTACATCCCAAAATTCTTTCCACACGGGAAGAATTGGTTTATTGTTTCAAGTCCACTTATGGACAGTCCAAGAGTTTGACTGAGCAGTTAAGGGAATACAACAACATTGCCTATAAATATGGTGAAACCATTAAGTATTTTAACGTTCGCTTCACCGAATTATATAAACAAATTACTGAACTAATATACCCTCAAAATCAGGTTTCTTTTATGCATTATTATAATGCATTACCTTCTCCTTATCGTCATAGACTTGAAGAGAAGGCTATTGACAATATTGGTTCCGCTCTTCATACTTGCCTATAATATGAGAAGCAACTCAAAATAACGGGTCTCCCCAAGGGAGACTTGGTCAAGAAAACATATATGTCTTCCCTCCTACAACTCGTGCAAGATATGAATAATAGGATGATAGCTTATGAGAGAAAAGGAAATGCCTCTTCCTATGACCCTAGGGAATCTTCTTATTCCTTAGCACCTTTTAGGAATACTAATGGAAATACTTTTCAGCCAAAGGCCATTATGTCTCGTAGTTGTTGTAACTACTGTGAAGAAAATCATGAAGAAAGTACTTGCGAAGTTAAGAAAAATTCCAGAGATAAGATCTTTGTCAAAAGGCCCGATACCACAATTGTTGTTTTAGATTGGGTTGAACCAAAAGATGTTATGGTAATCAATACCAGGAACACATCTTACACTTCCAAGGGTAAATATGACCCTCCTCGTACTTCTTCTACCCCAAGCTCATATTCTCAAGGTGTTGATACACAAGCTGTCATAATTTTGGATAATCAAGGAGTTCCTTCCCCTCTTCCCTCTTCTAAATATAATATCTTTAATAAATTGGCTAATATCAAAGCTGATGCTACTCTTTTGGACATGGTTGTCATCCCAGAACAACAAAAACATCTCAAAAACTTTATGGAAGGTAAAATTTCTACCATAGACAATCTATTTGAAGAGTCGAAAGAAGAGGATTCAACTATAAATAAAATAGGTGTAAATAATTTTAGGAACCCTTAAAAAAACCCTCCTTTTTATATTTTTGTAAAAATTATGGACAAAATATCTCATTGTTGCCTAATTGATGGCGAGTCTGGTCCAAGTGTAATGTAAAAAATTATCATGGAAGATATTGGCTTATCATGCACTAACAAAAATTCTAGAAGCATTATCTCTTATAATAGTTTGCAAAAATCAACTATAGGTGAAATCAAAGATGTAACCTTAGTTTTGTGCACACATCCCGAGATAAGAACATATCTTAGCATCCAAGTAATTGATATGCTAGTGAGTAACTATTCAATTATTTTAGGAAGAGACTGGAAAGCCTTAACTGGTGGATGTCTTTCACTTGATGGAACACATTTGTCCGTCCCTCGGAACAGAAAGAACATTATAGTCCTTAGGGAAGGAAGAATTTCACCATATATAGAGAGCATTCCCCAACCTAATGTAAATTATCTCGAAGAAGATTTGGGAGTGTACTCTATCTTTGATGATGAGGGTGACACTATGCTTGAACCAATTGATTTTGACGATGGCATGTGACACATGCATTTCGATGGCTCATGCTCAAATGAATGTAATGGGGCCGACATCATTCTATATTCTCCTATAGGTAAAATCCACAAATTTTTTTATAGGTTAGAATTTACTTGCACAAACAATGTCACTGAGTTTGAGGCCTTACTATTAGGCATCAAAAATGCATATAACCTTGGTTGTGGCCACCTTACAGTTTTTGGTGATTCTGAACTTGTAATGAACATTGTACGTAAGATTTATTCACCAAGAAACAAGTTGCTTAAACGCTATACCCAAGTTATTTGGATGCCCATTTCAAATCTGTTGTCATTTAACATCACTTATGTTAAGAGGGAACTTAATTCAATGGCTGATAGGTTAGTTGTGTTTGCAACATCCCCTACTAAGCAACTTTTACCTCAAAGACCTGATTGTACGTTCCAATCTCTATATCGTCCTCACATCCATGATAACATATAATCATGGCAGGTTTTCCCAAGTGATGAAGGCATTTGTGCTTTCATACAAAATGAACCATTTAAGCCCAAAGAAATCATATCTATTGAAGATGAAAAATTTCCTAAAGGATTGACTCCTCTCGAAAGTTTATTTTTGTCGAGTGATGTAGGAAACAAAGAAACACATAAGGGAGAGGAGTAAAAAAGGAAAGTGGGTGATACCTTTCCTTGAATATTGGGACACTCGAATCTCCAAAGATCATCAAATTAGGTGCCCAATGTTCTAATGAAGGAAAAGAAAAATTCACATAACTACTATGTGAATTTTGAGATGTTTTTGCATGGTCATATGAGGGTCTTCATGGTTTTGATCCTGCTCTTATACAACATGCCATTCCTATCAAGGAAGGGGTAAAACCAGTTAGGAAAAAACAAACACCTATTAACCCTGCACTCGAAACTACTATTCAAAAAGAATTGGAAAAATTATTAAAAGCTAATATAATATTTTTGGTTAAGTATTCTGAGTGGGTTTCAAATCTGGTCCCTGTTCGGAAGACTACTGGCTAGATCAGATTATGTGTCAATTTTCGCTCATTGAATAGAGCAAGTGTCAAATACCATTTTCCGCTTCCTAATATGGAAATGATTTTACAACAGGTTGCAGGGTCACAAATGATGTCCTTACTTGATGTATTTTCTGGGTATAATCAAATCAAGGTAAAAAGGACTGATAGGTATAAAACCACATTTACAACACGTTGGGGCACATTTGCTTATGAACGCATGCCTTTTGGCTTGTCTAGTGTAGGTGCCACTTTTCAAAGAGCTATGCAGATAGATTTCAATGACATGATCGATAAAATTATCCAAGTTTATCTTGATGATTTGACTATTTATTCTAAGAACCAGTTGGATCATTTTGGTCACCTTAGAAAAGTTCTCATGCGATGCAGAAAATTTGGCATTTCTTTAAATCCTTCCGAATCTATTTTCAATGTCACAAAAGGAAAACTCCTCTATCATATTGTTTCTGATTCATGAATAAGTATTGATCCCGAAAGGATTACTACAATTCTAAACCTTCCTATCCCCACCTCCAAGAAAGAAGTTCAATATTTCATGGGCATTATTAATTTTTTCCGTAGGTTTGTTCCTGATTTTGTTGTCATGGTTAAACCAATTCATAATATTCTAAAGCAAGATCATTCTTTTTCTTGGACATATGATGTCGAAAATGATTTTCTTAGGATTAAGAAAGAAATCAATTATGCATTGGTTCTGGAGAAACCATATTTTGAGAAAGATTTTATCATATATACCAATTCCACCGAGGAAGCAATTTTTGCTATCGTCTTACAAAGTGATGACCAAAACAATGAAAAACCTATAGCTTACATGAGCCATAGTTTATTAGATGATAAAATCAAATACTCTTATATTGAGAAACATGTTTTTTCTCTTGTCAAGGCTATAGAAAAATTTCTCCATTTTATTTTAAGCAAATATGCGTAGGTAAAAGTCCCTTTGCCTGCTGTCAAGTTTATGCTTTCACAAACTTATCTTTCAGGAAAAATTGCACATTGGATTGCCAAAATTCAGGAGCATGATTTGACGATCATGACTTCAAAGACAATCAAGGAACGAGACCTAGCACTTCACTTAGCTCATCATTCTGAACCAAGTGAGAACTTGATGATCAAGATAATCCTCATTCATCTCTATTTTATATTGAGAATCAAAATCTTTCTATATCCGAACATCCTTGGTATAAAAATCTGGTGTATTATTTGTAGTATCAAAAGTGTCCAGATGAGTTGGATTCTCACCAGAGAAGGAGACTTCGCCTGGAAGCTTCCAAGTATATGATTTTAGTAGACTTTTTGTTTAGAAGGCATGTTGATGGTTTGTTACTTCGACGTGTAAATGATAAAGAAGCACATAAATTGTTACACAAAATCCATGTATCATCATCTTATGTCATTCACATTGGTGGCCATTTTTTTGCTAAGGCTATTGCTTTTAAAATCATAAGAAATGGTTACTATTGGCCTACGATATTCCGTGATTCTTATAAATTCGCAAGATCTTGTGACAAGTGCCAAAAATTCATTGGGAAAGAATGCCTTTCTTCCATGCCCTTACAACCTGTCCTCTCAAATTTCCCTTTTTATAAATGGGGCCTAGATTTTATCGGTCCTATCAATCCTCTGTCTTTCGCATGGCATATCTTTATTTTGACAGCCACTAATTACTTTACTAAGTGGACCAAGGTTGTCCCTCTTAGACATGCACAGGATGACCAGGTAATTTCTTTCCTAGAATCTAATATCTTTTCCAGATTCGACATTCCATTAGAGATCATTGCGGACAATGGCCCAGCCTTCATTTTTTCAAAATTGACTCAATTTCTGGTTAAGTTGGGGGTTAAACATTTTACTTAATCTACTTATTACCCTCAGGGAAATGGGAAATCAGATTCCACTAATAAGAATCCGGTTAGGATCACAAAGAAAATCATATAAGACAAACCTCGCCAGTGGCACACGCTTCTCACTTATGCTCTCTGGGCAGATCGCACAACCTCTAAAGCAAGTACAGGTTGTACTCCCTTTCATATCGTGTATGGTCAAGAGGCTATTATTCTTACTGAGCTAGATCTTTCCTCTTTACGACTGATGTTACATATCGAAGAATTAAATTATTCCAATGTTCCCCAAAGGATACATGCATTGTTATCTATGGAAGAACAAACAAATTTTGCCTTGGAAAACATAAAAAGAAGGAAGCAAACTATGGAAAAGTATTTTAATAGATGAACAAAAGTTGTTGAATTCAAGATGGATGACAAAGTCCTACTATGGGACTCATCCCATGCTGAAAGAGGAAGACATTCTAAATTCCAAAACTATGGCTAGGTCCTTTCAAAATCACTTTTATCATAGGCGCAAACTCATACCGCCTAAAGGATTTGGAAGAGCTATTGTTCTCTTATAGCCTCCTTTCAGACATCGATGAAATTGGTTTTTGCTTTCAATATTGTTGTTGGATAGTTGATTTTGTCTTCTTCCTTGTTTTTGCTAGCCCTTTCTTCCCTCCATCCTGACCAAACTCTTTCTACTTATCCAGGACAGAAGGGAGGAGGATGCCACTACCAATAAATGGATCTCTCCTCAAACATTATTTCTAGGCTGGCACATGACTTCTTCAGGTTCCATGCCCCAGGTAAGTAGCTGAGTCATCTTGTTTCCTTGCATTTGCATCTTGATTTCTCATGCTAGTTTATATGCATTTCATTTTCATTTTTCTCTACTTGCATATTGATTTCATGCTTAGCTTAGAATTTTTTGAAAAAATGTCAAAATTTTATTTTTTCTAGTTTAGTTGGTTTTGATTATGATCATATGAGAACAAGGATGAGTAGGCCATATTTCACTTGATAGTTTGATGTTTCCTTCCAGGCACAGGTCTACCAGGAGATGTTGTGGTTCTCATGCACTCTAAGGCGAGCACATGTACCCAAGTAGGAGCTAGATGTTATCCCCATTTTGTGGATAACTAAGGAGATGATGTCTCGAGGCCCTCAGGTTGCAGATATAGAGTGTCGACAGACTACATGACCAACAATACCCTTTTCACAGATGGAAAACCCACTCAACACCACAGATGGTCATAGGTTTGCATATGGCATCCACCACACCAGCTTGCTTTCGGAAGGCAGTGGGCCTTGCTCCATGAGGTACAAGTCAATATTAGGTGAGCATCATTTCAATATTCAAGCCATTTGATTATGTTTTATCTCAGATTTCTCTAGATTTCATGATATGTTCTTGGACATTATGCCTTTTTCCCTGCTTCACCTTAGTGGTTGACATTGTTCCCTAGTAAGTGATTTTCCTTGGGGATGGATTTGCTACTTGGAACTCCCTTAATGAGTCATTGTATCATTCCCAACCATACTTACCACTTTCCATCATTATTCCCCTCCATTTCCTTATCTCTTGGGATTTTAGGGTATATTGACCCAAGAAGGGGTTGTCCCTCATTCTATGGGAAGTAGGGGATAAAGGCCCATAGGAGTTGGTGTTGGGTAAAAGATAAAATCCTTATAGAAACATTTCAAATGCTTCACCCAGGGATCACCCAAGAAAGAAATGAAACACTTATTTTGAATAAAGTGGACCCACAATATAATAAAGAATGCTCAAAAGGTTAGTTGAAGGATAGGAGGTCGCATCACAAGCCGACCTATCACGTCCATGGATATATAGTGGTATGACATTGTCACCCTCTAGTCACCAAACTAGGGCAATGGCTCTCAATTGGATGGCAGAGAGAAAGGGGTCTCATCACGAGAAAACCTTCTCATTTCCATTAGGTGTTTGTGGGTGACATTTCCACCACCTGGTCACCACGCCAGGGTAGTGACCTTCAACCTCTCCTTATGCTATATTGAAAGAAAATAAAAAAAGAAAGATAAAATGCAATTAATGGGCTTGGAAAAAGTGCATTGCAAATGAAGGTACCACACACCCTCTACAAAGGCACCCATGAATGAGACACTACGACCCCTTGTATGTCATGAGCCCTATTCCCATTGAGTCTTGACCCATACCACTTCATCCACTTTACATGGCTTAGAAAGGGATATCTCAGAAGCTCTCCTTGACCTAGGGCAAGACCTACCCAATAGGATACCTTGTCAACCCTCCTATATTTAAACTTGACAAGTCGCATAGTGTCTTTGAGTTGTTAATTGTTTGATATTGTTAAGAACCAAACATCAATATAGCATAGAAAAACCTCAGGAAAAGTACTCAATGCCTTGAAAAAGAGATAATTTCAGATAATAAGCCTCTTCGAGGGAGCAACCTCCTTTTACCCCACTTAAATGTTCAAGTACAAGATGATTCAAAATGAAAATGTCTCCTTGGTATATATAGGAGACTAGGAGGTATAATTAAAACTAATGGCCTGTTAGAGATATTTCTTGTAAGGGGGTTAGAATGCAAAGGAATGGGTTAAAAACCCACTTGTCCTAAGTTCGGGTGCTAATGCGCCCATGATTAAATGAAAAGCAAGTCTGGACGGCTAGGATCGCGGCGCCCGGATCAACGGCGCAGGTGTGATTCTGGACCCCCCCGCCTTTCTACCTTTAAGCGGGGGAGGTCCGGAATCCAGGGCGCACCTCTTCGATGTCCTGGATCAGCGTGCCCGGATCAACGGTGATTAGAGCAATTCTGGACCCCCCCTGCCTTTCTACCTTTAAGCGGAGGGGGGGGGTCCGGAATCGAGGGTGCAGCTTTCCAACGGCCAAGATCTTAGCGCCCGAATCAACGGTGCTCACGTGACCCCGTCATTCCTAGCTGCTCTGTGTTTAGCCAGCGTGGACCCGTCTCCTGTCATGTCATCTCCCACAACCGCATTTCTCCTGCTGCCGTGTGTCATCCGTCCACCTCCCCTCTTTGGTCCACGTAATTATCCCCCCTTCTCATCATCCACTCGTTGCTCGCCATGTGTCTCGCTCCTTCCACGTCAGCACCTCGCCAAGGCGCAAGACCATTATCTTTCCACTTCCCCTTTCCGCCTATTGCCTTTTGCCAGGTGCCCTCCTCTGTCGCCCCCCCTTCGCACCTCGGCACTTCCTTCGCGCCCTCATGATCCGACGCCACCACTCCTGTCATGCGCCCCATCCCTCGCGCTGGCCTCCACGCTCATTCGCCAAGTCAATCAGTTATTCCAGGTGGCAGTGCAAGAGGCCTTCCACATCCCAAAATGCTGAATTGGCCAAGCCGTTCTCAATCCCGATGAAGCAGTTATTAAAGCGGTTGGTGGTGGTTAGACATCGCCTCCACCATAATGGGAGAGAACGGCAATGAATTGAAGGCACGTCGATTCGCCGTTGGAACTATCAAAGAACCAGGTTGCGTCTGACATAAGTTGCATGATCCCTCTGAGGTTGATTGTCAGAAAGCCATGCAGACGCGAAGCCTTCAATGCAGTGTCTTGATTTTTGCTGTTGTTGTTGTTCTGAGTATATGAAGGCGTTTTCACCATTTTTGTATCCATCGATGGTAGAGCTGAGCTCCCGACTGTAAAGTTTCAGTAAACTTTCTAGCTTTCTGGGTTATGTATCAGTGTTTGAGACTTCTTGGTTTATGAAAAACAGTTTTCCTTTTCCATCTATGTTTCATCTCTTGCTGGAGAGTTCATGATCGAATGCTTCGTATGAATTATGCATTTATGTTATGATAAATGATTTATTGTTTCATTACTGTTTTCTCTGGTTTCCCACATTTGGAAGTAAGAAGATCTTGTTTTCAGATGCCTGCTCTCACAGTCTGTTAGAAGCTTGATGCCTACAGCAGACCCTTGCACCCTTCTCATGAAGTCTTCCGTCTACTCACCCTTATTGCAACTCACTGTTGGAAGTTTATCAAGACCTCACTCGTTCATGCATGCCTGGCCTAGTTTCTGAGTTGAGACGACTGTTCCAAGTTTGCTTCCATTTGATCACCCCTTTCAAACAAATCGTGACATTAAACTGATGGGTGTCAGGCTCTACTCCTGCAAGCAATCCAGGAGTGACTTCTGACGCTAACATTTCTGGCGTCGTTGCCGGGGACGAAGTTGAATATTTTCCCCGGATTTGAACGACAAAGATCAACTAGTGATTCTAAAGGTGCATCAAATATCAGAACTTGAAGATTGCTACTGTGCACTTGGTGACTCCATTGTGACGACTCCGCTGGGAAGAACCTACTCTATCAACTGTGGCTTCGAGAGGCAGACACATGAGGTCTAATCCACACTTGCCTTTAGCTACACCAGAAGCTGACACAGAAGCAGTGCGCAGAAAGGGAAAGAGCTCTGCAAAAGAAGTTTCCGTCTCTGGAATAGGTAATACACCCTCCCCTTCTATGAGAACTCGATTTTCTTATTTGCAGCTTCCTAGTCGTCCTTCTTCCGAGGTTTCCTGTTTTCTGAACTTCGTGAGTGTTCCTGCTGAGTTTTCTCCTCCTGGCCTGGTATCAGAAGGAGAGATCCTTGTCACTCCCCCCTCTCTAGAGGTCGTGCCCCCTCACAGACCTCAAGATTTTGAAGGTATCACCACCCCTCCTTTTGTTGCTACTACTGTACAGAGAGAAGCATCTGCACACTCAGGCCCCTTGGCTCTCTCTCTGTTTTCTCCGTTGTCTCCTCCAAGAACCTCTTTTTCGACATCCCCCATCCATACTCCTTCTCCTCCGAGTTCTCCCCTACCTAATATCCCTATGGTCGGTGCTAATCCCCCCCTTAACAAAATGGACGCCATAGTGGTTGCTAGATATGCCCCTTTAATCCTACCACATCCTATGAATCCTCTCCCTGTTGGAGACTACTTGAAGTACATGCCCAAGTTCAGTGGGGAGGGAGACATAACTGCTGAGGAGCACCAGGCTGCTTTTTACAGTTATGCAGACAACCTAAACATTGAAAATGAAGATGTCTGGATGAGAGTCTTTGTCCAGAGCCTGGAGG